>OZ025242.1:59743695-59751195 GCA_964019155.1 Osedax fenrisi
TGTAACATAATGTTATTATTAATTATATTATAATTAAATCAAAGAAATGTATGTATACTATTAATGGTTTTCGCGTATGTTACATGAACTCTATTTATCAGTTGAGCAAGCACTTTATTCAAGGATAAAAATAAAATGTATTAGTTCATTTTAATTAATTTTAATAAATTTAAGGATATACAATAATAATTATTAATTAATTTTAATTCAATTTGAGCTATTTATGTAATAACAAATATTTGTAAGAAACACAAATATTTTATATAATCAAAATATTAATTTCTATAATTGTTATCAATATACAATAATTCTATTTATTTATATATAATTATTTTTTATATATTGTATACAATAAGTTTCTCCTAGAATTATTTATTTTCAAATAGTTAAATATTAATAAATAACTGTAAATATATAAGCATAACTTATTAAATGTCTGCAGAGTATATATATATATTAATATCATATAATACTTGCTATTGTTACAGGACAAAAAAGAGAGATTACACAAAAGTTATCTGAATTAATAATAGGTTATTATCATTATCAAAGTGACTATATATGTTATAGAAGTTTCATAGTATACTCAATATATACATACAATCGTATTAAATAAAATGATAAATTCAGGTGACAATTCTACTTTAGAAACCAAGGAATATTTAGATTACATATCTGAAATGAGTGGTTAGTATTCTATATTTACATGATAACATATTTAAGTATATACATTTAAATATGTAATCATACACACAAGCAATAGGACACGAGTTCGAGTCTCGTCCGGACCATTACTTAATTTTATAAAATGGGTCTTAAAATATTATTTAGAAGTGATTTTATATAATTGTGTATAAATAAATGATCGGCTCTCGTTAAAACCATGGATGCCTTAAGATGATAGCGGCTTCGAAGGGACATTAGAGCCATATATGGTTATAAGTGAAAACTTCATCTAAGTTCCTGGATGGGATGAATGGACTCCACCAAATACAAAAATAACAATATATATATATATATAAATATATGTATATATTATATCGAACAAATACAACCCATAGATGGAGTTGATTTATTTTCAAACTTCTTACTCGATATAGAAGATTTTGTTGGTAGTATGGATGTTAAGATCATTGATAACTTCAACTCTTACGTGAATGACTTTTGCTGATTACGTCCCACACCTCCTACTAATACCGCACACTCAGGTTTAAATTAAATATATAACATAATAGTTTGTATATGTCATATAGGATAATTATATAGTACAGTATAATAAACCTATATTATAGTATAATTTATAAATATATATATACAGTCAACTCCCGATAAGTCGGACTCGCAAGGGACCGGGAAAAGTGTCCGACTTAGCGAGATGTCCGACTTATCCGATATTAAGAATATCATGCAAATAAGACATGAAATGCGCAGCGCGAGTTAAATGGTTACCGAAATATGTAATTATGCAACAATCAACAACATAAAATGTTGTATTGTATTATATTACTTACTAAAATTATAATATTCATTATTTAAAGTAAATATTTCAGACAATTTATAAAAAGTCCGACTTATCCAGTATAAAAATCATAAAAATGACTATAATATGTGTCCGAATTATAGAAAAGTCTGACTTATACAATCCAACTTATCCGACTTATCATATTAATTTAACATGGAACTAGATACAAATCCAACCAAACCAACTAAATGTGTCCGACTTTTCGAGAAGTTCGACTTATCCGTAGTCCGACTTACCGAGAGTTGACTGTATATATATATATATATATATATATATATATATATATGTATATATGTATATGATGTTAATTATATTTAAATTATTACATTGTATATTCAATAAGGGTGTATATTAAATAAATAATATTTTAATATTGCTGACTCAAATATTCCATTCATACATATATGTATGTATACAATATATATTATTTATCATTAAATTTCAAATAATGTAATGCATATTTCTTATATCGATCTTTCAGTTATTATAATATGTTATGAGATACTACTTATTACATAATTTAAGCGAATCAGTAATCATAAGTTTATGCATAATCAATATAGGTATAAAGAAATAATATAATATTCTTTAGTTGAATAGTAAGCCATATTTAAATTATTAATAATGTATTTTATTAAATTTATGATCACTACAACCTTATTATTTATATTTGGTTATCTATATATATATATATATATATATATATATATATATATACGAATCCCGCTAACTCAGACTCGCAGTGACAGATATAATATCTCCGAGATAAAGGGTTTCTGAGATATTGAATGTTATAACATATAACCACATGGGTACCACTAAAATGTCACTAGTAATACGTCTGAATAGCGGGGTTTCTTAATAAGCGGGAGTTCACTGTATATATATACATATATTAAGTTACATTTATAATAACAAATATAAATAATGAATGAGTGTATTTAATAACACATTTGACACATCAACAGAATCGTGAGGACTTCAAAAGAGACTGTTTCACAACTATACCTACCGATATTTGTGTTTGTGTTGTTAACCATTAGCGGTTAAACAGATGTGAGCAATATGATGCAATAGATATAGATAGTAATAATGTATTGATATGTTTATTATACTACTGACTTACTTAGTAAGTTACGATATTACAACTTAAGAACTGTATCTTACTGTGATTATATCATTTATAATTTAATAAATTTATCAATATTTATAATTAAATTATTTTCGTCTACATCTATAAGCATATTTATTACAAATATAGATACTCTTAATATTAATGGAAACTTTTATTCTCAACATGCATAAATGTAATGTCGTTATTTTTATAATTGTATTGTTTTTCTAGTTTTCGTTTTCATTTTATACTTTATTTGGGTATTTGATCTTACCAGTTGTATAATCATTTGATATTCTAGATGTGGAGAAATATCAAAAAACCAATATGCAGGGAGCGTCCATCCCTCAGGATTTATGGGCATATACTACTATATGGGCCTGACCAACCCGATACCTCTTCCCTAGTTACTTGATGATGTGTTCAGCACGTTTGATCAACATCCCAAATATTGATTTATTATTATTTTATTTACTTTCGGTGTGTGTAAAACTTATTTATATTTGCTAACTATTATTTATATATTTCTGTCATTATTATTTATTGTTACCCATCGTTTTGAATCTATTCAATAAACTATTATCTATCTATCTATCTATATGAAGTGAATGTAATATACAATGATTTTATTGCGTACTATAGTCTCTTTACTCGTGTTATATTCGCTATCTTTATAATCAACAATCTATTAAAAACAAGAAATAGTAAATGTATAGGAGTTAAATATATCCATATATTGGTTATATTTTAGTTGTAATCGGGTAGAAGAGTAACAATAAATAGTTTAATAGTATTAAAATAATGCTTATAATTTAATTCTTATACGTAATTTTAGCTTTCGTTACCACCAACTATTGTCAACTATTCTAAAGCAAAGTACTTAATGGAGAGAGTGTAAATAATATACGAAATACATAAATGTAGGTCAATAATTTAGAAAATAAGTGGTTTATCCTTATTTCCTCAATAAACATACTAAAGTATGCTGTGCGGATACAGGTAAGTAAGTAGTAATACGTGACATAATAATGATATATACAGTATAATATTGGGTCACATGTGTTACAAGTAACATTTAGATTATAAACTTAACAAAATATATAGGATGGCTAAATATAAATAATATAAATAATCATCAATGTAATGAGTTATTTAATTTATAAATTGTAATTTTAGGTAATAAGGAATTTGTTTTCATAAAATAGAAACTAATAAATTATATTTATATTATATGGATGCTAAACTCAGACGTTTTTGAAAAAATCAAAAAAAACTTGAGTCTTTTGAAAATAAAGATCACTGTATATTGCTAAACGTATCAAACCAAGAAAGAAATACGAATATATGTGTTACAGTGTGATAATATCACTAATAGCCTATGAGTCTTAGTAAACCGTGAATCATTATGGTATCGTGCACCATTATACGTAGGATATCGATATGGTTTGGTGAGTCACCACTGATGATACTTCAAGACGCTATAGCTTCTATAGCTAATAATGTTACATTGTTATTGTTATTTTGGTGGAGTCCTTGCATCCCATTCAGGAACGTAGATGACGTTTTTACTTATAATCATATTTCTCTAATGTCCCTTCGAAGCCTGCAATAAATGGTAAATGAACTAGATGAAGCAGACTAAAGTACTGATATTTAACACTGTTCATCGCTATCTACTGGTGGATAGCTGTTGAATAAAGCGCAGAATAGAACACATGACTGGAGTGGGTGCTGTGGTCGTCTCTACTAATCACGTGTTCTTTAAGAAATACTAGTCACCGAGTAAGAAAGTGTGTATTATAATACACCTATTGTGTTACTCAACGGAAATAAGGGCAATTGAATGCGTATAATATATATATGGCGTGTACTGAAGATCATAGGTATACTTATATACGCTAGTAATTATATCATAACCACGTGGTACAATGATCGTAGAATGATCGCGTGCACTTAGACTATAGGTTAATGGGGCCCCACACCGGTGATGCCATAGACAATAGAATGGTACACACACTCTAATGTCTATGGATACATCGAAAGTAATAATAAAACAACGAGTCAATATAGAAATATAAGTGACTTTGACTTTTTATTGAAAATATGATGTACCAATACAAAAATTATGAATAATATGGCGGATTGTCATTAAAATTGATGAACAAACTTAGATCTCCGATAACAGTCTGTAGACTGGAGTATACCCCCATTCTAGTGTCGGTGGGTGACGCCCATTATTTAGTATAGTTGTTGCTCTTGAATTTCATATTCATGTAATCTAGGGCCAATATCGGATCGTAATGGTTAACTTTCTCACCTGCCAATGAAATATATTAATTACACATATAATATTATATGTAGATGTAAGTATAGTACACATACTATACTATTATGGTTTAATTATATAGTGTATAATAATGTGGAGTTAAATGCACGACTTTTCAAATGATTAAGGCGAGATGAATATTTCTTGCGTTAGTGATTTAATTATATATGTGAATTTATTGAACGTCACATATATTATTAACCACATCCTGGTCTGGTTAATTACCTATATATATATATATATATATATATATATATATATATATATATCTTTGCGCTCTATTTAAAGTATATGTGTATACACAACTATAATATAATTTAAATTAAATTCACGTTGAATCCGATACATTTCAATGTAGTACGGATGACGAATAGACCGGAGGAAACTTAGAACGCGGGCATACTCGCTTAAAAGTTGACATACTATGTATAACTGCACATTTACCCCGACCCTATTAAAGTTTAATTACTGCTGCAGTTACAATCACGCTCGAGTGGGATATGGCATAGATAACCTGAGGTGGGCGTTGTCTCTATCATAACGGAACAGTCAGGTGTTACGAAGTAGGCCAATGACATGCGCGGAACGGTATTCGAATTAACCGGCAATACAACCCGGTGTTTCTGTTATGGTATCGTTAATTAATGCATACATGTATAGTTTACCTAGGTTGGTAGTCACGTGCTTTTTCTTCAATATATATTGTGCCTCGATCTAGGTAACTTAAGATGGCCGACCATAAAATATAAAATATTATTTAATCAAATTTATATTGCAGTATAAATATATAATATAAATAAATATAAATGTTTATTTTGATATAATTGAAACCACTTTATAAGCGTATATAGAAAAAAAAAATGTATTTAAAAATCAATATTATTTGTTTGAAAATGTATTATTAAATACATGTGTCATGTTATAGTCGGCCATCTTATATTTCCTAAATCGAGGCATCATGTATGTTGAATAATTTGACATTAGTGAGATATAGAAATACCGATCTAAATACAAATATATGCGTTAATGGTATGACTCATTGTTCGGTTACTTAATAACAAAGCTATTACGCAATCATGATCACACGAGTACGGGACCTGCTCCTGATAATATAGATATCGTGGATTGATCATCACATTCATTAAAGATTAATATATATGAATCACGTTTCATAAGGATGACTCACATTTCATAAGGATGAATCACGTTTCATAATCGTGATTTGATTGTTGCGATTCACTGAATAATTATCTTTTATTTAAATATAAATATATATCAAACGAGGATTAAACCTGGTCCTACTGATAATGTGTATGACGCCTTAGCCAAATAATCTATAGATGTGTATACACAGGCAGCTATTTAATATAATATCTATAGAAATCGTAAGATATAGTAATCTCGTGAACGCGATATACCGTTCGATATAACGTGAGATAAAGCGAGATTACCGTGCGATATAACATGAGATAAAGCGAGATTACCGTGCGATATAACGTGAGATAAAGCGAGATTACCGTGCGATATAACGTGAGATAAAGCGTGATTAACGTGCGATATAACGTGAGATAAAGCGAGATTAACGTGCGATATAACGTGAGATATAGCAAGATTACCGTGCGATATAACGTGAGATAAAGCGAGATTACCGTGCGATATAATATGAGATAAAGCGAGATTACCGTGCGATATAACGTGAGATAAAGCGATATTACCGTGCGATATAACGTGAGATAAAGCGAGATTACCGTGCGATATAACGTGAGATAAAGCGAGATTACCGTGCGATATAATGTAAGATAAAGCGAGATTACCGTAGATATCAGTCTGTCACCGGTCCATCTCTGCATCATATCGCCTATATTCACGGCTATTGCATTCTCTACGGGAACTATGTCCTTGTACGTGTGTCCATCTTTATCTAACAGCTACGGAGGATATGTTAACGTATCGATTACGCAATGTTATGCAATGTTATGCAATGTTATGTAATACCGGCGTATAAAGTAGTGCGCGTTGCAGGTCTGACAGAATGTAATATTATATGTAAGACAATTCGTAGAGTCGTCGAAAAAATTAACTCCATGGGATGTTACAAGGGGGCGTTACCATGGGGGCGTTACTAAGGGGGCGTTACTAAGGGGCGGTACTATAATACTGTACTTGGTTGTTATATCATAGATACTCGAATGCGGACTATTATGCCGTACAAGGGGCAGTACTAAATAGAGGATACGATGTTATTCGGATGATGTTAAGGAGCCGGTCGACGATGTTACATCATATTACCCGCGCTATGGCTGTTATGTACCGGTAGATTACGTAATAAAACGGAACATATGACGCAACCTGTAGACCGCCAGCCATGTCTTGCAGTATGAGAGAGATGCTACCGTAGTCGGAATGTTCTCCACATCTAATGGCGTTCGCAGTTTCGTCGGCATCTAGTGTTAGCGGGGTATAGAGTGACGTCAGAGCATTGTTACTACTACTACTACTACTACTACTACTACTACTACTACTACTACTACTACTACT
>OZ025242.1:59754319-59964319 GCA_964019155.1 Osedax fenrisi
TGACTCAGTTGAAAACGATAGACGTTTATATTCGTCAAGTTGAAATAATAAAACAAATAAATAATTACACGAATAATTATAAATTTAAAAAGAAGAAATTATAATGATAAAATATATGAATGTAGTCGATATTTAAAAGTAATACAATATGATAGGGTCCGTAATTCATCGGGAAGACTGTCCAGTACTTAGTAGCAGCAACAGTGAAAGCAGCATCTGCATATATATATATATATTATCTGCATATGAGGAGTAACTTGTTGTAAATGATGAAGAGGTATCAATCATTGAATTGCGTATAGAAATCACTGAATTATAATTAAAAATTAAAACATTAATTCTAAAGATGTTTTTAAATGCCTATACAAATAAATGTATGGATAACGTTCCTTATTAATTTTATAATTAAAAGTAAATTTTAATATTGATTTAAATATGTATCAAAATATAATTATAATGATCTCTTACTTCTAGTAGGTTAACTTCTACAATTAAAAATAGAAATTATAGGAAAATAAACTATCTAATTAGGTCCTATAATTTATATGTGAAACAACATCTACCTTCCTTGTTGTTAGTTGAGATACAACTATCATTATATCTAGATGACCATTACAATATAACTTTTAGGTTGATAACACTACAACTTTTATATATGATAACTCTACTATTATTTTCGAACATATTTTCTTCGCCCACACATGTTTGTACAATTTACATATACAATGAACATAGACATTACTTTCTATACATGTCTATGCATATAGTCATATTACTTATCAATAATACTATGGTAGTTTTGTTGTAGCGAAATATTATAGATAGGTATATATATATATGTGATAGGATAGGATAGGATGGTTTATTTATACACCAAATATGGTAACGAAAGATACCCCTCGCTGGTGTTGGGAACGAACAAACAAAACGAAACAATAACATTAAATAAGGTAGCAATATAAATGTGTATGATATATGTATATACACATATATATGTATGTATGATAGAATAGAATATAGGGGAAAGTCTCCGATTACCGACCCCTAAATGATTATTTGTAATAACTTATTTAATATTAAATATATTTATTTTTAATTTTGTAAATAGGGTAATATTATGGCAATAAATAATGTGGCTATTTTAAATTTTTTGATATAATTATATTTACAAGAATAAACAGGGGTGTCGGTAATCGAATACATGTTCCCAATATCGACCCCTTCTCCTATTACCGACCCCCTAAAATAATCGTGGTATAAATAATGTTAGTATTATAATATCCAATCAAAATAGTAAATATACATAAATATAATTAATTACAACATGCATGCAATTTATTTATTATTGAATTTATGTTTTAATATTAATATTAAATTTAAATTTAAACTTTATAGTAATAATATTAAAATAGTGTGTCATATTATTTAATATTTATTTATTAATCAGTATGTAGGGGAAAGTCCCCGATTACCGACCCATAAATGATTATTTGTAATAACTTATTCAATATTATATATATTTATTTGAAATTTTGTAATTAGTGTAATATTATGGTATTGAATAATGTGGCTATTTTAAATTTTTGATAAAATTGTATTTACAAGAATAAACAGGGGGTCGGTAATCGGATACATGTGCCTAATACCGACCCCCCGCTCCTATTACCGACCCCCTAAAATAATCGTGGTATAAATAATTGTAGTATTATAATATCCAATAAAAAGAGTAGATATACATAACTATAATTAATTATAACATGACATAATTTATTTTTTATTGAATTTATGTTTTAATAGTAATATTAAATTTAAATTTAAACTTTATAGTAATTATATTAAAATAGTGTATATTATTATTTAATATTTATTTATTAATCAGTATGTATATAATTAACTGGAATTATGAATCCTAAATCTATATCAATGATACATAAACAACTTACGACATATTTTAAAGTAAAATACGAATCTATTTTGATTGGATATTATAAATCACATGGGGTCGGTATTAGGGTAATTTAGGGGGTCGGTAATAGGAAAATAACATGGGTTGCTATAATTAAGATATATTGGTTAATAGTTATTCAAATTAAATTATTTTTATAATAGTTATAAACATTTTATTGATCTACAATATCATGCGCAGTATTAAGTTTTTTTTTAATTAATAAAGTTAAGTTACAATGATTTAAAAAAAAGTTATTATTCAAATATTTAAAAAGTAAAAACAGAATATTACATTTTATCAAATAACAATTGTAGGATTGAATATTTTGTAAAATAATATACTTATTCATATCTATCATTAATTTGCTAACAGTTCATATATATATATATATATATATATTTTTGATATCTCATATAGTTACTGATATACGAAAGGGATCGGTATTAGGAGGGGGTCGGTAATCGGGTACTTTCCCCTATATACCTTCATCATAATTTATCATTCGAAAAATCTATAAATTCATAGACTTTATTAAAAGTAGCAGAAGATATTTCTCTTTTAACCTAGTTATAACTTATTTGCTTCCCCATAGCTATTTATTCATTCATTAATAATAATATATTATGAATTACACATGATAACACGAAACTTATCTCAAATAAACTTACAAGTCCACTATTTACATGACGTTTAGAGAGAGTTAGGGTATATGTACTATTAGGGTCAACGGTATAATCTGATTATTATAACCTGTAGGTGGGGTATAAATGATAGTATACCATTGTCATATAACATATATATATATATATATCATCTTTATTTTGTCGTATAACATATCCTATCTATTATTGTTCGTATCAAATATTTAAGTAGTATCCTACCTCATATCTACTTATGTACTGTCCTATAAGATGTAGCTTGTGTTTACATCTAGGCTATAGCGAGTAGGATACTATCATTGTATATGCACGGTAACACATATTAGCCAAACAGTAGATTAATATAATATATAATATTCTAAATGGTAAGAATACCCTATAGTTACTAAATACTATAGTCTATAGTCTATAGTTATATCACTATAGCTATATCACATGTTAATTATTGTTATTAATTATACCTGCTATCACTTCTATCATGTGTGTGGCTAGCGATATTAGATATTCAATTAGAACGTTATTTTGTATATAATTCTATGACAATGACTCTGCCGATTTCAACTTATGTAACTTATCCAAATTACTTCTAAATGGTTAACTATTTATCAATGAGCTAACTTTAATTATGTTAAACTAATTGTTAACCCAGAAAACAGTAATAGCAGCATAATAGCAGCATAATATACTTTTAAAATTAATAGCAGCATAATAATAGCATAATAGACTTTAAATAACAACATAACAGCAGCATAATAGCGTTACAAATTAATAGCAGCATAATATACATTTAATGCAACATAATAGCAGCATAATAGCACAATGTAAACATTTGAGGCTATTAAATATGCTGTTATGCAGCTATTATGAGGATATTACTGTTTGCTGGGAAGGTTTTAAATAATCATGTTCCGAGGGATTGAAATAAAATTATGGAATTCAGTGTTTACGAAAGAGCTGTGAAACTCTTGCACGAGGTTGCTAAACAAGAACGCTTACGAGCTATCAACATATGGCCATCAAAGAGCATTCGGTGTGGCTTCAACGGATCTGTGGAATGTGTTTCTTTTAAGCATTACGTTATATTCGGGTTATATTGTTCTTCTTTTAAATCTAATTCATTTTTGTTATAACAATGATTGTTGTTATTTTACGTTTATATTTTAATATTGTCATCTAATGTGATATTATTGTGTTTATTTGTTGTTGTCATAACCTCTTCCACTAATACTGTATGTTGGTGTCTACATAACCAATCAATCAATCCGTCCTTCAAGCAATCAATATATAGTGAGGGGTATTAGTAGAAGTAGCATTCATGAGTTGTATATCACGAGTAATACGCTCGCACAGCTGTAGTGATAGCATGAATGTTATTACTATTGCATTTAGCATACTTCATTATAAGTATACATAGATTTGTATGTTAGCAATTTACATATATATATATATATATAAAATTATATATATACATATATATATATACGTGTAGTTATAAAACGGACACTAGGTGTCGATACAGTGGTCAACGTAGACGTGTCGTGGGGTGGGGTGGTGGTGGTGGTGGTGGGTGTGGTGGTCATTTACGTTCGATTGTTGTTACAGCGGTGTGACAGCTAGAGTGCGCATGTCTAGATTAAGATTAGGGAATGCGGGCCTACAGGTCGCAGGTCAACGTAGGTAGACATTATAGTATACGTAGTAGCCGGGTGAGGAGGTGCTCACAACAGCGATAGCGATGTATCCTAAAGGTTAGGTGTATAGTGTTGTCGTAACACACACACACGCGTATAGTGAACAACACATGCGTAACCACGAGTCACCTATGTGTGTTATGTGTGTGCTTACTTTTACAGTTTAAATATGTAATGTGTACATGTATAAAATGTCATATTTATATATTTATATACTTTTATATATATATATATATATATATATATATATATATATATATATATATATATATATATATATATATATATATATATATATATATATATATATATATATTAAACTTCCCACAAATTAAATATTCTATAAATTGACTATGTTTACAATGCAATTAGTGTATTTTGTGAAGTACACTACAGTAATGTGTGATGTTGTCACCATACTGATGTTATACATGTATACACATACTATGTATACACGAACTATGTAGACATTATATAATGCCAATAGAGGTCAGGTAATAACTTGTGACTTACATCAATTGAAATATTTGTGAGATTTCTTTGCGGTTTAATTCGCAAATATTGACAATATAACCAAAGAGTTCTGTACAGTGTTTGTACATATTTAGTATACTATTATAACGACTAAACGCAACATATGTTACATATATAGATAGTTATGTCGTGTGATACATGCCGTGTTACATAGGCTATTCACGGGTGGGGGCATGTAGGGCACTAGTGATGTAAACGGGTACTCGGTTACCTATAGCAACAATTATATGTAGGATGGAATGTATATGGATGTATAGGATGTACATGTAGGCAGGGTGTAAGCATGTGTATACATGTGTATGCATAACACACACACTTATAAGCATGTTTCATTTGCTTCAGTTTCAATAGCCGCATCTTTTATTTAAAACCTGTGACATTTATCATATTATAATAATGATATATCTATTACATTATATTTTCATAATATACATATTATAGTATGTGTATTATAACATGCAGCTAATAAATACGTGATCTAAATTGTGTATGCGATAAATGTGATACTATATATATAGATTGTATATTTAATATACACAATATTTATTGTAGTCAGATAAAATTGATAAATTAATATGTTGCTATAAAATAATATGTCATATATTTGTTTTTAGTTATTTTGGTATAATTTTATAGCTTTCGTAATTGATTCAAAAACTTTGAAACAATGTTCAACAATTTAAACATTGCTCATTTATTATGTTTCAAAACTTTACTAGGTCACTAACCTAGAAACGCTCGTTAATACCTCTCTAGTGGGTAGAACAGTTCACCTATTGTCTGGTACAACGAAATTAAAACAGGGTTGTAGTATACACATTAATATGTATATACAAATATAATATTATTTTTTGTATTAAAAAAAGACAGAATTTTATGATTTATAATCTAGAATAAATGTGGATAATATAATGGAAAATAATATATATATATATATATATATATATATATATATATATATATATGTGTGTGTGTGTGTGTCACACACAGTGTGTGTATAAATGTGTGTGTGTATATATATACATATAATATATATAAATCAATAGACTAGTGTTGATTTTCAATTGCAATGTGTTATAACCATCATCACCATGATCCGCTATATATTACGTAATCCGTGCACACACTACAGCGCTATTACGTAATACACACTCTCTCTCTGACTCAGTGTGTTGCGTAATGCGATGATTCATAGTAATAGGTAGTGTACGAGGTTGTCGGGGGCGGCGAGTTGGTCACCTCGCTATTGATGGTTACAACTGTAGTTGTATGTGTGTGTGTATGTGTATGTCTGAGTGTGTGAGAGTGTGTGTGTGTGTGTGTGTGTGTGAGTGTGAACAACATGAATTATTTATTATTTATATCGATATTATATTAAATGAGTACTATAATATATATATATATATTAGGTTGGAGTGCATTTTGAAATAATGATGGCCGTCTGGTTATGTCTCGTGATAGTGATTTAACATCATATGTGTGGACTTCAATAATGTCAATAAATCCACATATAACTTTACATCACTATCGCGAGACAACCAGACCTAATATATATATATATATTAGGTTGGAGTGCATTTTGAAATAATGATGGCCGTCTGGTTATGTCTCGTGATAGTGATTTAACATCATATGTGTGGACTTCAATAATGTCAATAAATCCACATATAACTTTACATCACTATCGCGAGACAACCAGACCGCCATCATTATTTCAAAATGCACTCAAACCTAATATATGTGTGTGTGTGTTTGCGTGTGCGTGTGTGTAAAGGGTAGTTCACACTTATATTACGCCGTGAAAAACATACCGATATAAAGAAATAACTTTGTTACATCGTCTGGAAAACCACTCGAAATTGCTTTCGTGTACCCGTATAGCATTATCGAGTGCCAGTGTTCCAGATTGTTCTACTGTGAACGTAGACTATGACTCATGTATTAGTGCGCATGAGCGAGCGTTAATCACTACGGTGACACGCATGCGTGGACTCCAAGTTTAGAGTGAACTATAGTGTACACAGTGTTAGTGTGACTTCAACTCTGCGATAATCGTATGTGGGGCGTGGCCACACGGAGTATGCGCAGTGTGAATACCCCTTAAGTATGTTTGTGTGTGTGTGCGTGTGTGGTTGTGTGTATGTGTGTGTCGAGCTTGTGTGTGTGTATTCGAGGTGTTCACAACATCTAGTATATGTAACAGTTAGCCTAACTAACTTCCATCACTGTTGACTAGTTGATGTGTATCTATGCCTAGTTAGCATATATCCTAGTATATATATATACGTATATATATATATATGCTATATCCTAGTAACTATACATTAACTGATACTTATTATATATATATTTGGACACATATATATAACCAGTATAAATTATTATTATATTACATAACTAATGTTTCGCTTACCCATTATTATAACTAATAATGTAATGCTTATACACAATAGAGATGAAGAAAGATGGCGGCTGGGCGTGGTGTATAGTAATGGCAGCAGGATTAGTGTTCTTCTTACAGAGAGGATTCGTATCCGGGTTCACGCTAACTTTTCAGGTTCTACTTTGTTCTAGAACAATTCCTATCATCCATATGCACTCGCGAGTGTTACACTCCTTTATCGAACATGGTTATAACGAACAGTGGTTATATGGTATCTAGTGAAATAGGTTATATCGTATATCGTGAAATAGGTTATATTGTATATAGTGAATGGTATATTATAATTGTATATAGTCATGTATACAAATCACTTTTACGATACATTGTTTTGTTTTATTTTATTTATTTGTAATCTTCATCTATTGATTATATCGTCATAAGTGAAAAATTGAGGGGTGGACGTTGTGCTAAGTGGTGTGAGGGATAAATATATGTTAAGAGCTAACACCATTATTCAATAATTGCTTACACATTTAATTAATAATTAATTACAATTAATACATCGCTACAATAACCGCCCCGTCAGCAATTCCTGGACAGATTCGGAGAGAGTCGCAGCACCACTAGTTGGGTGTACACGATACATTCTATGTCGGGTATGATGGTGGCTCCTCTAGCGGCCGCTCTGGGTAAACGTTTCTCCTACCGGTCAGTGACGGTGACCGGTGGTCTGATGTACTTCACGGGTGCTTGCTTGACCGCTGTGGTGCTAGATGTCCGCTATGCCTATCTCTCGTACGGATTGTTGGCCGGTTTGTACACAGGCGCGTGTATGTATGTTGGGTATAGGTAGGTCCCAAGGCCATGTCCTAGGTATGTCCTACGTATGACCAGCTTACATTCTCACTAATAAATATCAATAACAAATTAAATTCTAGCGTATATATATATATATATATATATATATATATATATATATATATATATATATATATATATATATATATATATATATATATATATATGTGTGTGTGTGTGTGTTAATGTATATGTTTAAAGATAACTCTATACATTTTTAAGTTAGTATACTCGTACATAAACACATGTTAGTATTCACACTCCCACACACACACACACATACACACACATACGCACACACATACACACATACACACGTACATTCACATATACACAATTTGAATTGATATATAAATATGTGATTAAAATATGAATTTATTTATAAATTCGATTTGAATTGAAATATTATCTCATATATTCGGAATTCTAACTAATGTGTATTGTATTACAATTTTAATGTTATTACATTGAAATAATTAATCTAAAAACAAGTTTTTACCTTGATTTTTATATAAACTTAAAATATTAATATGCATATACCTGTATACATATATACATTGTACATTGTACACTGTATATTGTACTGTATTATCCTGCACTATAATTAAATACAATAAAATGATTCAAGCCACCAATAAAGTTGCATAACACATGAAATAGCATATATATCCTGTCCTAATTAATACATATATCTTCACGCCTAGGCTTATACTCACAACAACTTCCCTTAGCATAACTTCCCGTAGCATAAAGTTATGTATATTTATGTACACTATAACATGAGGTTGTACGTAGCTCCACGAGAAATACATTCGATTTATACGAACCGTGTACTTTAGCCTACTTACCAACGTGGTTACTTAATCACGTGTTACCGAGCTTAGTTTCGACGTATCGCGGTGTTAATCCTGTATCGTATACACGTGTTCAGCACGGTATTTCATAACCAGACTAAAACGAACCCCACATTACTACGAACTAACTACACATCCCATACTACCAAGGACACGCAGTCCTCGAAACGTTACGTAACATTAAGTAAAAGTAGCCACGCCCATTAATACGCCCACACCGCGTTCTACAGGAGTGGGTATGGGATGCGCTACGACGAGTTCCATCATCATGATCAACAACCACTTCGACAAGCGGAAGTCGCTAGCCATGTCGTTAGCCTACGTCTGCAACAGGTAAACACCACTAACAATAGATACTGACACGAGGCCTTAGAGTCAGTGGCGATGCGTCATCAAACATTCATATAATACATTAACATTTACGTTCATTTATCTATATTCTGATTTTGTAAATAAGAATATGGACATATCTTGGAATCATAAAATAAGGACATTATATACATAGTTATATACATGAGTATATAACTATGTATATAGCGTACATTACATCATTATGTCGTGACGTTAATGCATCAGATACATCAGATACATAGCTAATTATATACCCTATACCCAACGTTAAACACATGTATGCCACATAGGCGACTACGTTTGACGTGGCGCCACCTACATTAAGTCATGTTATGGGAACTAAATAACATACTTAGATCTTATATCTCACAACCAAACTTTAAAATGGAAATTATAATTATAAATTCTATTTTTCATTTATGTCAACAGTGTTCATTATGTTTATTGGTATATAACATCACATTTCAAATGTTTAATTTTACTTATGAAATACATAAGAACAGATGATGAAGATAGGAATTTAAAAACATACTTTGAAATATTATTCAAATTTTAGTAAATTAGGTGATAACTATAGGATACCTAAGTTCAGTTCAGTGATTGATGGTAGCGCCCCCTATATAAGTAAGTTTATCTTAAGCCGTGTACACACCGCTAGCATCAAGTGCAGCATCGAGCTCAGTAACAAGTCGCCGCCTAAAATCTATGAAAAGTTATATTTTCTAGTAACAAGTCGACGTGCTAGATGCTCGCTATGTGAACAGCTAATTTGCTCGGTAACAAGCGCAGTAACAAGTCGCCGTACTCGCTGTACTTGTTGCTCGCTATCTGAACACCAATAATAATGTATACTGAGCATCAAGTTTGGTAACAAGTGCAGTAACAAATCGCCGTGCTTGATGCTAGCGGTGTGTACACCACCACCATCGCGTTGTGTGGATACAGAGTGCTATATATTTGCTATCTATACTAACATATCTCATTCTGCTCACTGTTTTGTTATTTATTCTATTATTTTCATTATACTTTGTATCCTGCCTGTACTATTGATCAATATTAGTATACGTTATATTCCCCAGTATTACCTATAATTGTATAATTGTATACATTACATTTAATAAACTATATATATGCACCACGATTTGTCTAGTTTCGGAGCCATAGTGATAGTATCGTTGTTGAGTTTCTCGTACGACTATTACGGATACACTGGTACTATGTTCCTATTGGCTGCCGTCGCCGGGAATATCTGCGTCGCCGGCACCGTATTCAAACCGACACACCTTCACTGTCCTCCAATCAGAGTTAGAGGCCATCCACCGATGGGCGTGGTTTAAAACCCCTCGTACAGTGTACAACCCACGAACACATATATTATTATTGTTAATTTGGTAGAGTACTTTTATCCCATTCAGGAACTTAGATGACATTTTTACTTATAACCAAATTGCTTTAATTATATTATTGATTTTAACTAGAGCCGATAATTTATATATACACAATTATACTAAATACAATTGTGATACTTGTTTTATTGGTCCAGACAGGACTTGAACCCACATCCTACTACCTCTACATAGAAACATAGACGACTTAGCCAACTGAACATGCATGCTATATATATACGCACAGTGTGTGTCGCTTACCCAACATCATACACCCCACACCCTCATATAGCATCACATACACCCCACACCCTCATATAGCATCACATACACCCCACACCCTCATATAGCATCACATACACCCTCACACCCTCACACCCACACGCGCACACAGATAACCGAGGACTGCAGTCTGAAAGCTAAGATGATCGACTACTTCGATGCGTCACTGCTGTGCGAGTATCGGTTCATGTTGTATTGCGTAATGATGACGTCATTCTCGTTCTCGGCCAGCACACAGATAGTCATACTGGCAGGCTTCGCGCAGGAACGAGGCCTTCACAGTACCCAGGTAGTAGTACGCCAGTGCGGTATACCACCTGTATAATAGGGTAGTACCCCTAGTGCGGGCAGTACGTATACATTATAGTAGGGTTTAGTATAGGAGAGTGCGCAGACTTGAGCAACGTTTTACAACATTAAACATTTATATTATTTCTAAAATACTAAAAATAAACATCATTTTAGATCTTGAACATGTTTAGTATTTAGTTTATTATACTATAATTAATGAATGAAATACAGTTTTTATCCTAAATTTTGTTAAACAATTTTTATAGAACAATTAACAAATTAACAAAAGGCAGCAGGGTAATCAACATTTTGATATTGACTCATCTATTTAAGTTAAACACTATTTATATTTAAATTAATAAATTCTAAAAATACAAAACTTTTTATTTGATAAACTTGATTATAAAGGTGCTTCCACACCAATAAACAGTCCGACATCTTCGCACATATACATCGCACAGTTTCATCACAAGTGTGAACGGCTATACAGATGTGGGCACGCCTAGTTCTTGATGTTGCCTATTGCCTATTGCCTATTAAATCATCGAATTTCCCGATATCAAGTCAATGTTTTAAAATGAATAATTAACCATGGTGTATTCCGATATCGGTACCTGCACCACGTATCACTGTAGCATACAGCAGTAGTTTATGTATTCACCAGTTTAAATGATAACAAATTAACAGTTACCTAGCCGTATATATTGTTTATTTACTAATGTTTCCTATAAATAAGATGTTATATAATAGTTATAATGTTACGAAGTTGAGTAATCAACAATATATCGTTAGGGATTATTCACGTTTTTCGAAACAAATGTGTTAATATTTAAAATATATGATATATATTTTGTCATATATTTTAAATATATACATATTTGTATACATATTTGTATATATATCTATATCAAATATAACTCATAAATATGCATTTCGAAACAATATTGAATAAATAAATGTCAAATAAATTAATTTATATTGTTCATATATGAAATTATTATAATTATTATTATTATAGTATGAATAACATATGTTTAGTATATATGAAATGTTATACAGAACACTAGAAAGATATTATAGGTATTCATATAACGGAGTATATTTAAAATATAATACATATATTAGAATTAATACAATATTTAAATATATCCAAAACAATAAATAATGAATTATAATTACTCGGAATAATATTTCACTCTCATTTAATTATCTTTTTTTTAAATGAATATTTTTACTTTAAATGTTCAATATATTTATATATAATTTTTTGTTATGACTAATTTTTCAAATAGATAAATATATATTATATATGAAATATATAGTATTAAAATACTTTGTTTGAAAAAAATTATGTTTTAATAATAAACAAAATAAATTTCATATAAATAACAATATTTTATACAAAAAAAACCCGCGCCCTAACTGTTATATTAATAAGTAGTATTTATATATTTCTAAAAAAAAATTTTAAATGTATATAAGAAAAATCATTATTAAATTTAATAAACTAATTATTTATTAATTATTTAAATATGCTAATAGATTAATTTATATATAGGAAATGATAAATAGCAAGTTCATTTTTAATACCCTATATAGCTTGATATAATTATATAAATATATAATTGTAATTTTTAATTCTAGAGAATACTATAGGATTATACTATAGTACAACTAGATACTAAGACATCTCTCCCAATATATAACTGGTACTTTCGTTAACAGACCGCCACCATGATCAGTATCGCCGGGGCTCTAGGCATTCCGTCCAGAATAATTACCGGACTATTGTTTGACAAACCAATGTTCCGTAGAAATAGGATCTGGATATTCTGTTGCATGGCAATAATGACTGGAGTTATTGCTTGTTGTATGCCATTGTCCTACGATCATAACTCTCTGCTGGTGATTTATATAGTCTATGGAACTATAGCTTCTGTTATAGGTGCACAGGTTAATATTAGTAGTAGTAAAACGTGTAGTATACTACTACTTGGAGGTACTACTATAGAGGTAGTTATAGTACTAATAGTATTATGTATTATATATATAACATAATAGGAACCAGTGGTATTGGCTGATGTAACAGGTTCGGAGAGAATCTCAGGAGGAGTCGGAATCTCTCGAATCTTCAGAGCTATTGGAATATTATTCGGACCAGCTCTAGGAGGTAATATATATATATATATATATATATATATATATATATTCATATGAACATTAGTTATATACGAGTATATTTGTTTAAATAGGTTATATCAAGGACAACACAGGGACATACAATAAGGCGTACATAATCTGCGGGTCGATGCTAATTTATACAACAATTCAGTTCGCTATCTGTAATTATCTGCAGACGAGAACGAAACTCCTTTCTAGAAAACCAGACGATCTAAAAATAGAAGCCAATCAAATTACTCTAATCGTTAGGGTAGAAGAGGATGTTTGCGAGAAAACTCACAATGATAACATTCGAAGTGATGATGTAAAGTCATAGATTCCTATGATATTAATACACCAACGATAGGTCTATAATAATACCTTATGTAATGATTATTAATGATACACTATCAACAATTATCAATACTATTATTTTCTCATTGTCACATGCTAATATTAATCATTATTATTTATTTTACATCAATAAAAAATGCAGAGCACAACAATTTTATATATAATTGAAATTATTCATTTTTATATTTGTATGTGAATTATTTATTATTTTATAAATTTTAAATATTTATCTCTGACCTTTCGATAATAGAATGTAAAATGTGTAAATATATTATGAAATAAATAACATACATATATATATATATATATAATCGTAGTTTATATAATCATTAGTATATATGGAATAATATGTTAATTGTATATAATATTATTTATTAATAATGCCGTATAATAGGTTATATATAAGTTAGTTATCTGCAAGTAATATATACAATAACCTAGTTTTTAGATAACAAGTAGTTATGTTTCAACTAATAGATTATATATTTTCGAAATTTCACAAAATATTTGATAATATTCTATTAACATATTCTATAATACTCCATTTATAAATAAATTATAACTGCAGTTTATAAAGCATAGAAAAAGATATGATAACATCACTTAATTTAATATTAAATATGAATACAAATAGGAACAACAATGGTTAACAAAATAGAACACAAATAAACGATACTAAATACTATTATAATACATGTAATATATAATTTAGTAAAAATAAAAGTAGATTAATAATATGTCTATAGATAATATCTATTAGATATATATATAGATACAAAAATAATTTAAATTAATTGTAATATATACTTAGTGATTTTAACAGCACTGATATAAGATACTACATATATGTAAATACATTAACATTTACAATTTAACAAAAATAAAATTATCAATTTAGGTATTAGGTAATATTAATTAAACTTTGTAAAGGATAAAGGTACTTTCAGTTAATATCATAGAATATCAAAATATATAGGCTATAGTACAATTAAATTAGATGGACAAGTAGAATTATACGGAATGAATTCTGTACCAACGGAACTTCTAACATTACCATTATACATTATTAATAATTATTTAGCTATACAAATAATTGAAAATAATACATATATATATATATATATATTATTTTATATACTTACAAGTATATATTAATATGAAATATATTTGTTAAATTTCGTAAAATAATGAATAGATTATACTAATCTTTAACTTCGGACTTTTATACATATGTAAGATCTTACATTTGTGTAAGACAATTTAGTATAATACCGTTGTATTTTAATTCATTTACGGTGAATTGTTTGAAATCCAGCATGTAATAAGAATATCAAGTGTACATTTAATATTAATAAATTTTAAATATATTTAATTTAGTATGAATAGAATTTAACGGTGCTGCAACTCTTCGACTAACAATTGTTTCTGAACTTAAGTTCGTAGAGGTTTTTGATTGGTCCTTTACTTTTCATGAATTGAGACATATCAACACATTCGATCACTCTTCGATATTTGATGGGAGAGGATTATGCTAGTTTTATGTATAGAGAGGCTAAGGTAGTAGGTAATCAGGTTATCTTTTGAGAAGGGGATACATATGAAATATAATCAGAAGGTAATAAGATGTATTATTTTACCACTGATACACTATTAACAATAATGCTATAACAATGGTATCAATAGCACACAGTATAACGGTATATAAGATGTTTAGTTATATGATTACTTGAACGTATATAAAATTGCAAATTATACGGTATAAAATATTACAATATTACGTGTTACCAAATACATTATTTGAAATTGTATAAAATCACAAATTGGAGTGCATAAGATATGACAATATTGCACCGGTTAATAATATGGTGACAAATACACTGATAAGGATGGTATTTTGAATAAAGTAAATAAAAATGTTGATTATATATACTGTCAATTCTTGATAACTCATAATTCAAAGGACCGAAGAAATATGTCTGAGAATTCAATGTTATGATATATAGACATTTTGATACGAATACAAAGTACATTACTAACATGTCTGGTCTATTAGGGTGTTGGAGAAATATATAGTCTGAAATATTGATAGTCTATTATAATGAGATCTAGATAGTAAATATGTTATTAAATATTTAAATATAGTCATATATTGTCGATTGATATACAACTGTATTCGATATATCATATATTGACTAGATCAATTTAAAAAGGAAATATTAATAGTCAGAATGTGATAAATTGATAAATAAAATAGATGGAAATATTATTTGGTTATGTAGATTGAATAAATATGTATTATAAGATATTATAAAATTAAGCAAAATTAATATAATATGTATTACTGGATATCTATATACGAATATATATGTAATTTGAAGAGTAAACAAATATAAATGAGATAATTATTATTTAAATTTAAATACAATATAGTGTATTATTATATTAATATTGAACATAATTAATTCTTATTAAATTCCTATCTGACATTTATCATTTATCATCATATTCTCGTATGTTTAATCAATTTCTCATACTTTATTCAAATAGTCCACCTCACATCGCATTATCACGTTTAAATCCGTCACCATTCCTCTCAACTTCTATCAACATTTGTCCACCATACTTACATGTTAAACTATCGTTCCATTAGAAATAGGCTGGCCCTGGATTCATGCAATGTTCTATCTACATCATATAATATTTCATCCTAAAGAGCTTCAAAATAATATATCATATATTCTGTTTATGTCGCCCGTAAAATATATACATATTATAATTATAATATTAATTGTATACTAACATTGGTGATTATCATACGAATTTAGATATATATTAAATATAAGCCACAAAACCACGTCAAGGTATCGTATATAGAGTGGATTTTGTCTCACTAAAATGAGAACTGGAATTTCAACCATTTTATTTTTTTTTTGGTTTTTTTTATGGAGTCCTTTCATCCATAGTTTAAAAAAAAGTCTTTCATTGTTACACATTTCTAAATATTATTTTAAGAGCATTTTTATTGGTCGGGCCAGGATTGAACCGTTTCCTACTGCCTGCGTATCTTACGCCTTATCCATCTGAGTCCCAAATTAAGTTTGCTCGTAAACTTATTATAAATGTAAAATTAGTTTTTTATGGTACATTTTTTTATCAACTTTTTTTTATTGGGAGAAATTATTAAAACTTTATTATGTCGTAGATCAATCTTTACAGATTTCTGAACATTCTTGCATAAGCGGACGTCATTTTTATCCCTATATATCAACTGACCCTTTTTAGGTACATCTTCAAAATTAATTATAACATCGATTTTCTTCCCGATGTTTACAATTTTCCTTCCTATTAAAGGTAAATTTTCTATTAATGTTTGTTTTGCGTTTCTTATCGGTGAATCCATATCCTGTATGTTAGGTAATATTGATTATAACAATACTATTTATATTGTCATATAATCATATATATATAATGCAATTAAAATGAACTAACGATATATGATGAAAATCTAAATTAAATAAATATATTTTAAATTCATGGTTTATAAACAATTACCATAGAAACTAAATATTATGTTACCTAGGATTTACGCGCGTTTCTAAACAATTACAAATTAAATATAATTTATATTGAATATTTAATATCATATTTAATTACATGTTATATTTATTATCATGATATACCAGTATAAAATATGCCATACCGATTGCCTAATATTATTTAATATTAATTATATTTCATTGTCAGATAATATAACTTACTAGCAGCTTTCTATCAATATAACGAAAATATATATATGTTATATATATATTATATTGTTATAACAACTAAGGTTGAACCCGAATAGTGAAATGCAACTTAAATACAATATATCATATTTTACGTATAAATACAAATATAAATACTGATAATAAGTCTAAGGCCTAGAATAACACTGCACACTTATTGCACACATGTTGTGGGTATTGGTTTAAGTGGACCATTACATAATCAGTGTTGTGCAAAGTTAACATTGTTTTGATATCCGTACATGTTCACCATCAAGGTTTAGTGATTTTACGCATATACATACCCACCTACATACTCACATATACATATGTATACATAATATACATGTGTGTGTATATGCGTGTGTATATACATAGCCTGGGTATAGGCCTAACGGAACAGGAGAAGGCTAGAAAGCCAGATTTCCCTGGTTAAATCCTAGAAATTCTTATTTTTCTTTTGTCATTTGTCATCAATAATTTAATAAACCATAAATCAAAATACAAACAAAATAAATGTTACATATTTGTCATGTGTCTCTCACAGATATTTATAACATGTATATTGTAAAAATCTATGACTTCTTGATGAGTCCATTTATTTCCGCTATTTATACACGTGCTTTTATAAATAATATGATTTTGAATAATACTATTATTTAAAATGTACCAACTATACATATTTATTAATTTATTAAATATAAATATTTGTTAATTAATTTATTAATTGTACTTCCTGTTTATTCCAAAGGAATAATTCGAATAGGAAAATGCATTAGCTTCTATAATAACTTCATATCTATATAAAACTTACTTGAAATATCTTTTATTGAAAAAAAAATACATGCCAAAAACTAAAATTAAATTGAATAGGATTAATAAATAACCAACAAATATTAATATACAACTTCTATTAAATATTGGTGATGCTAATTTATTTCATGACCATTTGTCTACGAAAATAAAATATATCCAGGAATTATGACGAACAAGGACAATTTACAAATCAGAATGAAGTGTATGAAGATATTTGGTCGCATTCGTTTCTATTGGCCTAGAGTTGTTATTGTAATATAATATAGTATATTTTTTCTAGTAATAATAAATGATATTTAAGATTTTTAATTATATTGAATTATAATTTATAAATCATGTATGAAATATAAAGTAGAAATTAAAAAATATCCATATTATTAAAATGGTCCATGATGAGTAACTTTTGGGAAAACCTCAGTTTACTATGAATCCTAATACTATTTTAATAAGGAATATTTTGTAAGGCCATCTTTGATTTATATGATATATTTATATAATATTAAAATAATACAATACAAATCTAGATTAAAAATTAAATATTAACAAATATATTCGTCTTTGAATGTAGATGGTCCACTATCGGGTATTCTGCCATACTATAGTAGTATAGCAGCACCTACTACTCGTAAACAGTTATAGTTACATCACAACTGCATGTGTTTACCTGCAAGGTTTACGTCCATAAGTTTATTTTTAACTACACATCTATAATGAATAACATTGTTCACATTATTTGTATGATAATGATATACATATACATATTAAATTGGCTATATCGGTCCCCTGTGATATAATGAATTAGAAGTTATATTGAAGTACCTTTGTATCGAGTTAGGAATACCTATAGCTAGTATTATGTTGTATTAATGTTACGAGGCATTAATATGTGTTTGTTTAGTTACATGTATTATATATATATATATTATTTATTAATTTACAATTTAGTAGATAATTTATTATGCATAAATAGTGTATCAATGAATGATATATGCATGTACAGAAATAATTTAATTATGTGTAATATTTCATATATTAATTTTTATAAAGGTCATAAAATAATGATATAGAAGTAATGATACATGTGATCGTTATTTTTATATTTATTTAGAATAATCTAAAACACTTGATTTAATTATTTTTTTGAAATAATAAAAATATCCGTTTAAGAATTAATTATTATTTAATCGCCCTATAAATAAAACTATCATGATTATAGCTTGGCATATATATATATATATATATATATATATATATATATATATTTATTGATTGCATGTTTGTTTAAACACTTAAATAATTTATTAATGATTTATAAAAATTTTATATATAGAAATTAAAATAATATAAGTATGTAATAAAGACGTTTGTTTTAAAATAGTAAAATAAACTGGAAGGAAATAAATAAATAAATTAATAATGAAAAACAATATAAGTATTATATGATTCCACCTTATATCAAGGTTTAGATAGATTATTGAATGCATTGCAGAACCGGGCGGATCTAATTGAGGATGGATGAGAATTCCATAGTTTAGGTAAACTATAACAAAGAGTCGAGCATTTATATTTGTGTGTGACAGAGAATGGATGAGAATATCGTTATATTAGAGAATCAGAAATATATGATGGCAATTCGAAAAGAATATTGAGGAAAGAACAATGGATAGTATAGGATACTTGTAAATAAGTATAAATTATAATAAATAAGTTATTATTTATAAATTGACTTTAAAGCAGAATGTCAATTATATATTAATTGTGTATATTTATATATTAATTACATGCTGATTTAAATTGCATTCATAAATTATACTTATATATATATGTATTCCCTTTGACGATATTTGAACTGGTCGAAACTGACATACTTCCTGCTTGACAATTTCAGCTAATGTTATATGCGCTGTTAGATTTTAATATATTATACTAATGACTATTTATATAGTATAATATATATATATATATATATATATACATATTTAAATAATTGTTATAAGGTTGTTATATTATATTTAACTATAATGATTTAAACTATCATATTACAATTATTTATATTAATTTATCACATATAGAAGTATATTGTATATAAAGCTAATATTATCGATTATTTATATTATCTTCTTCCTTACTCCAAATTCAAAATACTAACTGATATGTACTCCGATTAGTCATACTAAATGGATGACTCAAATTAATGATACTAGAATTAATCTAGTTTTCATTACCTAGATTTTATTACCTTAATCCAAAGTGAAACCTTATCAAATCTTCCCTTTATTAATTAGTATTGCATCCATCTCTAATTTTTTAGCCCCATTTTACCCTTCTTGATTCAATGTATCTTCTTATCTTAGGTATCCCATCTACCAATTAGTAATGAAATAATAAGAAATATTCACCCGTATAAAATATAGGAGTTATATTATACTATTTTCTCTCCTTTATATCGCACATATATTATGTCACTGTTAATGATTACATGCTTTTTATCAGAATAAATAACATATGGAGGTCCTTGATTATTTCACTAAACAATAATTATTTCCCTACATTATTTTCTATCACATATTATTATTAGTCAATATAAACTTTATTAACCTCTCTAAACCCTACATTAACCTTCCTATAAGATTATAACCACTGTTAGCGGTGCATTAACCTCAATCTTAATAAACTCCCCATATGAACTGTGCCATGGTATAATATAACTGTACTATACACGATGTGAAAAGTGTGACCATTCTACAACAAATACACATACATCTTCTCATCTCTAGTTTAAATGTAACCCTCGTTCATATTCTCGTATGTTAAATCAATAGTTCATACTATATTCTAATAGTACATCTCACATCGCATCATCACTTTTAAATCGATCTCTTACTTAACTCCATCATCATTCCTCTCAACTTCTATCAACATTTGTCCACCATACTTACATGTTAAACTATCGTTCCATTAGAAATAGGCTGGCCCTGGATTCATGGAATGTTCTATCTACATCATATAATATTTCATCCTAAAGAGCTTCAAAATAATATATTATGTTATTGTCGCCTGTAATATATATACATATTATAATTATAATATTAATTGTATACTAACATTGGTGATTATCATACGAATTCAGATATATATTAAATATAAGCCACAAAACCACGTCAAGGTATCGTATATATATAGTGGATTTTGTCTCACTAAAATGAGAACTGGAATTTCAACCATTTTATTTTTTTTTTGGTTTTTTTATGGAGTCCTTTCATCCATAGTTTAAAAAAAAGTCTTTCATTGTTACACATTTCTAAATATTATTTTAAGAGCATTTTTATTGGTCGGGCCAGGATTGAACCGTTTCCTACTGCCTGCGTATCTTACGCCTTATCCATCTGAGTCCCAAATTAAGTTTGCTCGTAAACTTATTATAAATGTAAAATTAGTTTTTTATGGTACATTTTTTTATCAACTTTTTTTTATTGGGAGAAATTATTAAAACTTTATTATGTCGTAGATCAATCTTTACAGATTTCTGAACATTCTTGCATAAGCGGACGTCATTTTTATCCCTATATATCAACTGACCCTTTTTAGGTACATCTTCAAAATTAATTATAACATCGATTTTCTTCCCGATGTTTACAATTTTCCTTCCTATTAAAGGTAAATGTTCTATTAATGTTTGTTTTGCGTTTCTTATCGGTGAATCCATATCCTGTATGTTAGGTAATATTGATTATAATAATAATATTTATATTGTCATATAATAATATATATATATATATATATATATATATATATATATTGCAATTAAAATGAACTAACGATATATGATGAAAATCTAAATTAAATAAATATATTTTGGATTATATTTATAATCATGGTTTATAAACAATTACCATAGAAACTAAATATTATGTTACCTAGGATTTACGCGCGTTGCTAAAAAATTACAAATTAAATATATTTAATATTTAATTTCATGTATAATTGCATGTTACAGTTTTATAATTATATATCAATATGCAAATGTGCCATGCTGTTTGCTTAATATTGTCTATGCATATATATTAAATGTAATAATTTACATTATAATTATACATATATGAACCATATTATACTAATATACATATTATTATTAATGACTTAACATTATATTAAATATTTCGAAATTAATCTGTACATATTATAATCCTACGTTTGTAAAATTAAAAGTGTATTCGTTCATTGCATCCTATTAGGTTGTATTGTACATTAGTTTTTATTTCTATTTAATTATTTAATTATTTTTCTATTTCATTATTTTCTATTAATATTTAATATTTTTATATAAATGAGGAGAAGTGTTATTATGCATTAGTTATTGAAGATATTACATTTTGTTTTCAGTTTTTATATTGTAATTAATTGTTGTTGCAATATACTTCTCGTTCAGTAGATAATTTGTTAACTTTATTTATGGTTGCTGGGAGGTAATTTAAAATAGTTTATGTGTATAATTGAATGTCGTTATAGTATGTGTTATTATACTAACTTTTAATAATCTTATTCATATACTAAAATAGTTATCATGTTAACCATAGATGAAAGTTATTATTATATTTATTTAATTTTTTATATTTTTGCATAATTAATTGTGATAACAGATAAAATACATGCGTGTGTAAGTTATGCTTTCGAAACCTTTCTCTCGTGCATGAATTAAACAGTAAATAAATAACAATTATCAAAACCATACAATATAGTAATACTATCTCATAAGGATATACACTCAATGAATGCAAATATCAGGTAAGGCTTATATTTGATTAAAAAAAATGAAAGAGATATTATATAATGGATTTGAGGAGAGGGGGGTTACATAGATGAGGGGTAAAGTAGCGGACATATATATATATATATATATATATATATATATATATATATATATATGGAAATGTGTAAGAAGGGTTGCTGCTGTGATAGGGGATTAGGTAAGAATTGGAATAATGAAGAAAAGGGGGATTATATGTCTTATGAGAAGGACATAATTATAACTAGATGTGCTATAATATAATGATGTATATGTGATATAACTTATATCATACCTTCTCGAGAAGGATAGATATATAGAGATAGTAAGAAGTTTAAATATTTTTGACAAATATAATAACTCACATGGACTGTAATATCATTGCAGTTTCATATATTTAAGATATATGTAGATCGGATAAATCGTTTCAATGGAGTAACCGTATTGGTTGGGAGAATAGTTAATAATAATGAGAAGTAATCAATTCGGAAGGGTCTAAATAATTTATAATAGTTCTAGTTACATTAATGGTTAGTGAATTTCTGATTTATTTAATCATATATATATATATATATATATATATATATATATATATATTAGATTGAAAGTAGTAGATTTCGATAAAGAAGAATATAGGTATGTATTTCTACATGTATTTCTTAAAATATAGACTAATATCGAATATAAAATCTAAATTTATAGTTGATAGGAATAGTGTTATATAAATATTATTAAACATTAAATCGTGTAAGATAGAATCGAAGGTAGATTAGTTAAACAGAATGGAAATAGTTTATATAAATTCTTTAACAATTATAAATATACTTTGAGATTAATGATATTTTAATTGTTGATTAGGATGTATTTATATTTATAATAACCTATGATACATTAGACAACATCTTTATATACACCTGAGTTCAGTATTATTAGTTATTAATATTAGGTTATCACAAATAATAATGATAATAATAATAACAATTTAATAGAAATTTGTTTTATTTTCTGGTTTCTTTTCTTGTTTATTATATCTGTATATTTGTTCCACCTAAGGATCTTTACAAATATAGTATATATTATTATCGAACATTTACCTGCAAATAAATCTATATAGCATATCACGACCATTAAATCACCAGGTAGAATTTATATTAATGTAAAAGTTTTCACATTTGTGAGCGTTTTGAAATAATTGTTTTGAATATTTTTTAATATTTAGCAAATAAATAATTGATTCATATCATACCTTAGTTATTACTAAGTTAGGTTTCAATAATTTTGAATATGGTAAGAATATTAATTTTTAATTAGAATAAAATACAATATAAATTTAATAAATATTACAAAATATATAGGACATATAAAAACTATTTACAAATTTATCCAAATATATAAAATTAAAGTAGTATATATTGTAGGTATTATAATAGAAATAAACAAAATAGAGTATATAAATCTGAATACATAAATAAATATTAAAATATGCGATGAAAATAATAATTTAAGTAAAATAAATTAAGTTTTTCAATACTAGATCGACTATATATTTACTATAGTAGATCTACTATAATATAGTATTTTTGTGGTAATTAATAATAATGATTTAGATGATAAATATACTTACAATAATTGAGAAATATGGTATAATATTTATATACAAAATAAATTAAGAATTTTGATAATTATCGATAATTATAATACTAATCTATTTCCAATAGTATTATAATACATACAAAATAACAATTTAATTATGTACACATCCGCAACTATCCGCAATATTAATAACTACTGACAGGACTAGGACCTACCGATTATGACTAATTATGCAACGTTTTTATCTTATAACTATATTATTCTTAAAGTTTTAGTTATTACATATAAAGATAGTTAATAACTATTAAATAATGAATTTCCAGTAACATTCTTGAATTAATTACAATGTTATAACATATCCTAGATGGAGCAACAACATTTCGTTTAAAATTATATTGTAATAATTTGAATAATTGATAACATATATTTATGTATTCAGTGTCGAATGATATGTTTTATTATTATAATTACATAGTAACACGTTAATTTATTTAATGCCAACAAAATTAATATTTGTTATCAGATATGTGTTATATAAGATTGAAGTTCCATATTTACATCAAATTACAAACCTATTAACATCCTTCCTAGTACCATCATGTTATTTGAAAAATGTTATCGTATTATCTTACTTTCTACCTTACATCTAATTTCTGTCCAGAGTAAGTGGGGTGGTTGTATGATAGGTCGACTGAATACAACTGTATGAATTCTACAACAATATTATGATAATGACTGATGACGGATGACGGATGACTGATCACTGATGACGGATGACTCCTCGATACTGATATTGTATATGCATACATTGTGAAGGCTTTCTATGAGGTAACACACGATACACTACTATTGAAATTGAGAAAACATGGCACATATGGAAATATTTATGATTAGTTTATTTTATACCTATCCAATTTCTCTAAAGAGTAAGGGTAGATAATTCTCTATACTTTCTCTATATGATTATCATATTATATATATAAATATATATATATATATATATATATATATATATATATATATATGTGTGCTGGTTAGGGTGTACCTCAATGTTCAGTCATCAGTCCGCTATTATTTGTATTATATATTAATGAACTTCTATCTATATTTAGACTAAACTTAACAATTCATTATTTGCAGATGATGCTAACATTTCTGTTAAATATTCACAAATGAGTGATATTCTAGATTTACAAAAACCTAAATGTATATTTCAAGTGGATGTCCTATGTAGTATTGGTAGTGGTAGTATTGGCCCTTGCATCCGATGTTGGAAGATACACAGTAATGCGAATAGGATGTTTTTTTAATAATTTATATACATTAAATAATGTAAAATAGATAATTGTATATAATCTAAAGATCTTGGAATTATATATAATAATAAGCTAACATTTCACACAACCCGCATACCCCTTTAATTATCATGTGAAAAATGTATGATGTTTTAAAGCCTTATCTATATATAATATTATATATAGCTGTTTTAAACAGCCTGTTTATTATATGTATAATTATAGGTATCCTAACTTTCACTGCTTATAATACATATATATATATATGTTATATTTATATAAATATATATCATACCAATATTAGAATATAAGACTTCTTTATGGAATCCTGGTTCAGATTTTATTATTCTGTAATCAAGTATTGAAAAAGTTCAGAGAACGTTCACTAAATTCCTACTCTATATGAGTACTTTATAATATACATACGTCCTAAATACATCATAGTGACAGACTAACTATTACATAACGTTTTAAATATATTAGGTTACCTACAAGTTGTCAACAATCTTACACTAAACTTGTCACCAATCAACCCTTAGGAAATGATCCAACCTATATGGGTATGCTACGCATGATATTTTCTCACTAGCGATAACGTGTATTTAGGAATCCTATTATTGTATCCTACTTTATTTATTTATATTCATATTAATTCAATGCAAGAGCACATTATTATCATAACGTTAACATATTGTTATTATTATTACATATATTAAATTTGTTTCTTTTAAATTATGTTAACTTATGTTTATCTTCCTATATTAATTTCCAATGTACCTAAATCATAAATTATTGTTATATATATATTCGTTTTCCCGGTATTGTTTTATGCGCTTTGTGCAATTATATATGATCGATTTTACATATATATTTATATTAATTATATAATAGATACTCATTATTACTTTCATTTTACTACATTATATATATATATATATATATTATTTCAATTAAATATATTCAAAGTTAAACTTGTGTTAGTTATACAGTTAGTACGTGTACTTCATTTTGTATAAATTCATAATAAGTATATTAATTATCTAAAATAATTACAATAAATATATGAATAGTGCCTATATACTATAATAATGTGATAAATTATAATCATATAGACTATGTTTATTATTTTAATTACGATGTTTAATATAATTTTTAAGTTTATTTTTTTTAAATAATGTGTCTTTTTTACTAATATCGCATCTTCTTAAAATTTATATTTTATGGGCTATATATTATTATATATTAATATTATTACGATATATATTAATACAAATTAATTAAAAATCTATTCAAACTTTATTCTTTATTTGAATATTATCTTATTTATTTGAAAATTTAGAAATCTCCTATCTCATAACATCAACAGTTTACCAAAAATTGATACTCTTAAATATATAGTAATTATTTGTAGTTTACAAGAATAATAAAGTAAAGGTCATGAATGTTTTGTAGGACCACTATCCCTACTCATATTCTATTTTACCGAATAATTCTAGAGTGAAATAGATAACAAAAATTCATTATTATATTAGAATCTAAAGAAATGAATTACTTTTAAATATAAATAATATAATGTAGATAAACTTTTTAGGTATCTATTTATTGCATCATTTCATAGGTTTTTTAGAAAAATAAAAAGTACACTATAATTGTTCTTAATAATGTTGGACATAACATTTCTTGTTATGGAAATTAAATATAGATACATTATTTTTAAATTAAATAAATATTATATAACCTAATTTTTTGAGAAGTAATAATCTATAAAATACTTTATTTTCATTAAATCAATTCGATAGATACTTATATTAACTATATATATATGTATTAACTTTATAATATTAGATAATAATATAATTACATTCCTAAACTTTTGTTATTCAATTTAATAATACAATTATAAGATGTAATATATAAGAATAGAGTTATCAAATACATGCTATTAGTAATTACTAATTACTAATACTAATACATATATTAACGATGTTTGTTTGTTATTTATAAATAAATTATAATTTATGATGATTACTTTACAATAGTAGGAATATAATATATACTATATATTTTAGGTACTACCTATAATTGTATATAAATTACTCTTTTAAATTATATTTGTAATAATAAAGCATTTGTTGTGTAGAATCTTCTGAATATGCGTGTTCCTTAACTTACAGAAATGATAGGATCCACTGCGATGTTCCGCTTCAATAAATCACACGAATAGGACAATACACTACACTCGGGAGTACACTTCAAAGAAGAAGCAACCGTTTCAACGGGTGATTTATAATTGCTAGACGATTAGTAATATGAAACTCCACATTACTATGTTAAATAATGTTATTTATATGAATTTATATATATTTAATTTTTGTTTTAATTTCACATATTAATCAATCAGTAAATACGTGTATCTGATGAGTTTTTCTTTGAATTTAATTATTTAATAGATCCTTCAAACGTAATAGATGTTGTCTTCTAAATTAATATTATTATCACCTAAAAGCTCACTTAAACCTATTTACATATATAAATTTTAAATTACAAGTAATTTACGCATATTAAATAATTAAACTTATTGACAATGTAAAGTTACTGTAAAGGATGGCAACACTAGACAAGTCTACAGTCTTATTTTGAAGCTTTAGAAAAAATAAGAATCATTATATCTGTATTCGTATTTATTTAATTATAGACTACAACGAAAGTAAACTTCTAATAAATAATAATAATATTAATAATTATTATTATATCTATTTTCATTAGCTTGTATTATTACAAATAGATTTTATTATGAAATGGGTATACATGTAATTATGTTATATAATCAATTTTAATTATCTATGTAGTAAATATAGGTACATTAAATATTGTAACTTATACTTTAATACATGAACTCATGAGTTCACTATACACTATAGTGTATAGTGTATACACTTATATATGCACTTTAAATAATTATGTATTCATTAATTATTTATTCATTAATTAATAAATAGTAAGGATAATAGATAGTTATAATAAATAAACATAAACATAATAGGGCACTCGTATTAGTGAAGCACTCACAAACATCGACAACATTGAAGCGCATGCATTACATACACCACCAAGCTTTAATCATGCATTTCTTTACAGCAAATCTAAATGAAATTTTACAATAAGTATATAAATATATATATATAAAGGCCGGCAACCGTGTTTGAATCAATTTCCAATTAGTAAAAGTTAATTTAATGATATAAAATGTAATATTTGTGAATAGTGTTCCTATTCCTTAATCATAGTAATATAATATATTTTCAAGTGTACCAGAAAATAAAAATATTCTTGTTGTTACAAAATTATAATATTTGTAATACTGATATCAAACATGTTTGCCTACATATTAAAGAATAATAGAATACGTGTTAGTAATAAGTTATAGAAGACTAGAGAATTTGAAATAAAGCAATAGAAACATTACAAACCACAACCAAGTATTTCGTATACAATATCATATAGTAGATAATAATAATATTAATATATTTGAAGATGCTTTTTTTGTGTTAGAAAATATTAGAAGCATGATTAGTATACTATATTATAAATATGTATACATGTATAACATTGGTTAAAGTGGTTGAAAATGTATGGATTTAATTAACATATATATGTATACTATATAAGTATATAAGTATATAAATGCATTCTTAAATAAGTATATTTATAGAGACTTAGATAGTAAGATAATAACACACACACACACATATATATATATATATATATATATATATATATATATATATATATATATATATATATATATATTATCATTTACTTAAACTATTATTTAATTAAAAATAAATAATATATATATTATTATAATTAAATAAACTTAAAAGTGTATATTGTAATAATAGGTAAATATAGGTAAACATTAAGATAGTAAATTTAAATTATTAAAAGTAAGTAAATTTAAACTATAGTATATATATATACCAATGTATATAACCTGCAAAACTTTCCAAATGATCTGAATTTATATGAACACATTCTTCACATCTAGATTTTAATACATTACTAGGGTCATCAGTGTATGCAAATGTTACGTTCTTTGATATTTCATAAATATCTTTTACATCGCGGCTCTTATGATCCATTTCGTGTTGGTATACACGCTCCTGTGTCTCTTTGTTATCCTCAAATAACTTTTTCTTATTATCGTCTGAAATATAATATTTTAATTATTTATTTTTAATTCATTATGTCCTCGTATCATAATTAATATTATAAGAAGTTTATAATCACTGTTTATTAATATTTTTGTTTATAAAAAATCATCGAATAAATATATATATATATATATATATATATATATATATATACTAACATATGGATCCATATTGGCGAACTCCCCATATTGGATCTTCACTTTCTTCCTTTAGATATTTCTTAAAGTTAGTGTCTTTTATTATGTTGGTATCATTCTCCATTTCGAATAACTCGGTAGATAATTCTTCTAATTCATATCGTGGTAGATTCTTGTACATGTGTTCTGTAAATATATTATCTTCCTGTAACATATCTAAATCATTTTCCTCTTTATTAGTTGAAGACGCCTTCGTGTAATCCTCATCATGTTTTTTTTTCTTTATAATATCTGTTTGTGCATCCAGTTCAGCTTGTCTATCTAAAATACCCTCTTTTAATAAGTCTTGCCCATTTCTACCATGTGTATCTTCCAGATACTTCGGTTTAGTTCTAACATCGATATGGTAATTGGCATCTCTATTCAAGTACATATACGGATCGAATAAAATATGCGAACCTTTATTTTCGCTTATTTCTGGGTTAAGAAAAGCATTGGAATCGTTGATAGATTGTATGGTTTTGGTATTAGTGTATACATCTGAATCTGTTTCTTGTGAAATACTCGTTTTATTAAAACTGTGTGCTATAGAATGTTCAGTATTCTCTCTATTTACATTGGCTAGTTCTTTTAGGGGTATCTCTGCGCCATCTGAGATATCAGGTTTTTTATTCACAATTTCTATATCATTTCTAGTATCGTCTCTTGTATCTATTTCAAATGAAGATAGTTTCATAGTATTGATATCTGAATAGCTTAACGTATGAGGATTAATAACGGAATTCATATCATTACCTTCACAAATTTCCATCAGATCGCTAGAATTGATTGTGGATATATCGTTAGGAGTAGATGAATCCCGTAAAGGTACTACGTTTTCCTCCTTTCCATCTCCACTTTCAATTGCGGACATTAAGGACGATAAGTTCCCCATAGAATCGATAATGGAATCGAATTCTTCTTCATTCATTAATATCTCAATGTCCAGTTCGGAGTTTGCGGGTATGTCTGTGTTACGTCCGGCCTTCAGTTTCAAGTAGTGTTCAGCCCCTAGTGACGAGCGTTTATCTGACGATTTCTTCTGCGCTTTGTGAGAGGTTTCTGAGCTAGGATCGATAGATTTCTTACTTTTTATTTCATTGGATTCAATGAGGTTGTAAAGATCTACGTTGTCCGATGGAGATATCAAATCGTTGCATCCGTCGAAGTATTTGAAATCGAGGAAGGGGGGCGGTGTCGACGAATTCATATCTCTAACAATATCTAGTGACGAGTTCATGAACCCTTTGAGGTCGAACTCGTACTGCGGCGATTCCGGGGTAGAGATGACCTGTTCCCGAGGAGTTGAGTTAATCTGGTCTGGAGCCGTGGAGACAATCTGCTCCGGAGGGGTGGATACAATCAGGTCCTGAAGTGAAGGTTTGATTTCGGAAATTATTCTTTGCAATTCTTCATTACTGATTCTATTGATAATTGTCGATGCCGGGATGGGGTAACTCTGCTGCGCGGGTTTGGGTCTGATATCGGGAAGTATTCTTCGAAATCCAATTCCCATTCCGGAACCAATTCCTGGCAATGATTCCGAACGTACAGATATTTCTTTAGAAATGTTCTGCTCATCAACAGATATTTCTTGTTGTTCGGTAGGTTTCAACTCCAATTTAACTATATGCGTTTGACCTATTAGCATGTTTGACTGCGGGTCGTAGATATTACCCATCGTCTTCACAATAAATCGTTTGGTTCCGGCGGAAATTGTTTTACTAGCGAAATGCACATCCATAGCATTTTCCTGCATTTTTGTCGGTATTTTACACTGCATATTAACACATTTAGTGTTCGTAGGCTTGGAGATATCAATAGTTCCTACGCGACGAATGGACTTCAAACAAGTTGCATTCACCTTATTCATAGTCGGTTTAGAATTAGAAAATACGACCTTGTCGACTAGATTAGGCATTATTAGCTTGTTCGACTTACAATTTTGAAAACCCGGAGTTACTTTCGGAGTCTTTACGATAATCACATTGTTGGTGCTGGTAGTGGGTTCCTTTCCGCAAGAATAATTATCTTCAATTTGTTTACTGATCGCCAGATGCTGAGATAATGATGTTTTCTTGAATAGTATTTCATTTTTTAATACCGGTTTATTATAAATTTTTAATATAGAATGAACTTTCTTATTCATGGGACCATTCAAGGCCGATTCCCCGAATTTATTCATTAGTTTTGTATATGATTTATCGGCTAATGATAATGGTTGACATAAAAACTCTGAGTTAACAATTTCTAATGATTTATAAAACCGACCAGGTTGGATGTTTTCTTTGTTAACAGCTATGGCTGGTTGTATATTGACTAACTTAGTAGGTTTCTGTTTGTTATGTTGACACAATTCAAATTGTTCTCTCAGTTTTTGATCTTTTAGTTGTTTTTGTATATCATTGTATTTTTGTTGATGTTTTTCAAGTTGTTTTATCAGTATTTTATAGTTTATTAGTTGATCTTCTTTTTTTTGATTTAGCTCTCGCTGTTTCTTTTGCTGTTGTTGCCTGATTTGTCTTTGCCGTTCTTGTTCTTCGAGTTGTTTTTGTTGTTGATGATTCACCGGTATTTGATGTTGTTGCTGGTGTTCATGATGGGGGCTTCGCTTATGTTGTTGTCTTTGCGTTTGAAGTTGTTGTTGTTGCTGTCTTATCGATTTATCTTGGCGTGCCATTTGATCATTTTGCTGTGGTTTTTGTTGTTGCTGTTGTTGTTGTTGCTGTTTTTTTGTTTGTTTTTGTTGTTGTTGTTTCTTTCTTATCAGTTGTTTCTTGCATGGAATGTTATCATGTTGCAGTGGGTTATGTTTTTGCTGTTGTTCTTGTTTTTGTTTTTGTATTATCAATGGCTTCTGATGTGAAATTTGATCATTTAGCTGTGGTTTTTGTTGTTGCTGTGGTTTTTGTTTTTTTAGTTTAGGTCTCATCAATGGTTTCTTGAATTGTATTTGATCATTTTGTTGTGGTTTATGTTGCTGTTTTTGTTGTCGTTGTTGTTTCTGTTTTTCTTCATTATTTTTCTTAAGTAGAACTTTTTGTCGTTTTAAACGTTCTTGCACTTCTTGGTATTGCCGATATTGCTGTAGTAGCAATAATTGCACCTGTTTAATGAGAAATATCAGCATTGAATTACATCATGAATACTTTTGTTATCGTTGTTAATTTAACATTGTTTTCAAAGTTAATTTAAATATTTACGTTAATATCACCATAAAAACTATAGTTTAAATAATACATATTAAACCTATAGGTATATATATAGGTTAGGACTACATACTAAGTTTACTACGTTATATCGTTTAACGTACCTGATTACTCGAAATGTTATCGATGTTGGATGTCTGCGTCTTTGATATCCGCACCAGGCTCTCGTTCACCAGTTTAACGGGTATACTACATATAACCTTCTGGTTCTCGTCCAACAGAGTGTACATTTTATCAGGTTCGGACTTATGAACGAACGTCTTCTCCAGTAATAGCGATGGTTCTAGAGTATATACATTCAAATATATACATACACATATATATATATAGTAAAATAGATTAATAGTACTCAATTAATAGTATTAAGTTAATAGTATTAAGTTCATAGTACTAAGTTAATAGTGTAGAATAATTACAATACTGTAAAGATTAATACTTTGCAAAGTATACGGGTATGGTATGTACCTACCCGTTATATATAACGGGTAGGTATAACAAATATAACTTTTATATTACATTCGGTGTTCAGATGCAACTAGATATTTATTTTTAACAATTAATATGAATTTATCTCATATTGTTTATTCTATATATTTTTAATGTGAGATCATAGGTAGTATATTTTTTTCAAATTTATTTGACGACAATCAGGAATATCCAAAATATGATTATTAGACAAATTCAAATAAAATATTTAATATAAAAAATATGAAATAATTTTGAAAAAAAATGTTCAAAGAAAAACAGTAAACTTTTTTTTTAAATTGTATCTCTAGCTCACAATCTGTTGACTCAGAATTGATATTTTATTTCGAACAAATATCATAATAATATTTTTATTTATTTATTATTTATGTTTTTAAGAATGTCGAAAATTGTTATTTTATTGTATAAAATATATAATAAATAAAATATATAATAAAATAAATATAATTATGAAATTATTAGGAATTTAAACATTTTGTATTACAAATGTCTTCTATTTCTAGATACTCTAATAAATAGTATAAATAATATATTATATTTTTCAACATTCATTTTAAAACAAAAGGCCGTAAATTGTTTAAATTTCCAGGAACATACGAGGCACAAATTATTAAAATTTTTAAATATTTGTTCAATGATAAACTTACTTATTCACTTCGGAGTCAACATTTCGTTCAACGACAACATTTTTAAGTTGGTAAAGATTAATATTTTAGTATTTTTTAATTCCCATCTTAAATAATCTAAGTATCCCATGTTAAATAATCTAAATATGCCATGTTAACTAATCTAAGAATCCCATGTTAAATAATCTAAGTATCTTGTTAAATAATCTAAGAATACAATGTTAAATAATCTAAGAATCCCATGTTAAATAATCTAAGAATCCCATTTTAAACTTTATCGGATTGTCGCGGTCCTTGTTATAATATCATCGCTAACATATTCACAACAAATTTGAGTAGTTATCATAATATACTTTATTATTGTTCATAATAATGGCATAATCTACGGCCAATCAACCAGATGGACCACCGTCAATGTCCGGCTCCATGATGCCCCCCCCCCCCAAACTTTATGCCAGTGTGTGTTACTATGCCTATTATATCTCGGAAATGTTATCAAATCATAATTATTAAAATAAATATCTATTTGGGTATGTACATTTCAAATAACTGTATATATATATAACTTTTCTACTCTGTTAAATAAATAAATAAATCAGATTTATTATTTCATGTTGTAAAGCATGAAATAATGGAGAAGTTAATAAACAAATGTATTTGTTTTTGCGAGAACTTCCCCAATCATCATATTCTAGATAAGTTAGATTCTCATGAGTAAAAAAATGTAAATATAAATAAATAAGATGTGAAGAATAAAAATATGTATCAATAAGTCAAGTTAAAAATGAATTATGTAAAGAATTAAAAATATGTATCAATAAGTCAAGTTAAAAATAAATTATGTAAAGAATAAAAAATATGTATCAATAAGTCAAGTGTAAAAATAAAAGATGTAAAGTTATATAAAAAAATCACAGAAACGAGTTGAATTCTTAATGCCGAACTATAAAAGGAATACAAATAAAAACAAAAACTAAAACAAGCAAGATGAAGGTTTAATACATAATACCAGTAAACAAAAATAAAATTAGATAATCAATTGTTTAATTAGATTTTCATATTTTGATAAAAGATGTTTTTTTAATATTTTTTTTAAGTTTTTTATATAAATTTGTGTAAATAATAATTTATTTAGACATAAATTATTCCATGATTTAGGGCCTTTAAATGATAATGATTTATGATGACGGCTTGATTTTATATAAGATAATTTGAAATTATGAAAAATATTTTTGTATACATTGTTATATATTGGAAATAATAATGATATTCTGCTTGGGCATTTCTTTAAATGTATATTGTGCATGAATAAAATATTTTTATAAGTTATTAAATCTTTAAATTTTAATATATTAGAACATAAAAATAAATTGTTAGTATTAGTCAAAATAAAAATATTATTGACAATTTTATAGATATTTTTATTTACAATTCGAACAACCTTTTTTTGTAGAGTTGAAATACATTGAAGGTTATTATTAAAATTATTTCCCCACATTTCTAAACAATACATGATATGAGGCAAAAACAAATAATTGTAAAGTAGCTTTAAAATATATATTGGTAAATAGCTCAGCTTTCTTAATATATATATAATATGTGATAATTTCAATTGTATTTTTCTTATGTGTTCTTTAAAATTTTAATTATTTTCTAAAATAACTCCAAGAAAAGTATAACTTGATACTAAGCATATTTCAGTTGAATTAATTGATATACTATTAATAAAATTAAATGATATTATATATATATATATAATACATTTATGAAAATTTATGAAACTTACATAATAAAAATATAAATATATATATATATATATGTGTGTTATAAATAACTGAGAACTATTATTATTATATATAATATAACATTAATAAATAGTAACCCTTGTGTCCTAAACGTTTAGTCATACTGCGAGTGTTCGGTGGTTTTGGGTGAATTTTCACATCTTTCTGAGCCTTCTTCTTCTTCGCCGAACCGGCTACAGGTACCGGACCTTTAATACAAATATACATCGAATTAGACTATATGGGTAATAACAGTCTATATTATCATGTAATATTATTAATATACTTTATTAGTAGAATGTATATCATCCTTTCTGTAATATTGCGTTTCAATGTGATTTATTTATAAATCCATTATATTTGTACACCAATTTTTTCTTTGATTAATAATTATTATATTAAAACTAATTTTCTGAGAATCATTTATACTTTATTCATGTATAAGTAGGAGAATCAGTACATGTAAGTGCATCGATACCTACAGATGCTTCAGTACCTATTCACTTACTAATATATAACAGTAAATTAAAGACATACTAAGGGTGCGTTTTTTGTAACGTACCACAGTACCACAGTACCACAGTACCACCTGTATGCTTATACATGTAAACTCAAGTGGGACTGTGGTACTACTTTTTAAACGTCCCACACCACAGTACCACAGTACCACAGTACCACAGTCCCACAGTACCACAGTACCACAGTACCATCCTCGATATAGATATAGGGAGCGTTTATTTATATTGATGTTTCCAATGAACCATCTGAAACGCCCGCGAATTTAACTCGCGCGCGAATTTAACAAGTGGTACTGTGGGACTGTGGTACTGTGGGACTGTGGTAATGTGGGACTGTGGTACTGTGGTACTGTGATACGTTGGTATGTTACAAAAAACGCACTGGCGTACCACAGTCCCACCTGTATGCTTATACATGTAAACTCAAGTGGGACTGTGGGACTGTGGTACTGTGGTACTGTGGTACTGTGGGACTGTGGTACTGTGGTACTTTGGGATATTTCGTATGATTTATAACATACCACAGTACCACAGTCCCACTTGATTTTACATGTATAAGCATACAGGTGGTACTGTGGTACTGTGGTACGTTACGAAAAACGCACCCTAAATAGTATTTACCTTAATGTAAATAGAAAACAATACACGTGGCAAGTACGTCGTACATCTTGAGGCGCGTTTACACCAACATTAACTTTACAGATGTTTACCCCGATCTCTATAGCTAGCCGTACACAAATATTACTTGAACGCATACATATATGTACTCATACACGAACACACACACGCGCACACACATACGTATACGCACACTCGATTACGAACCTTTGCCGCCTATCTGAGACATGTCAGAGACTATGCAGGTGATTTCTGGTGTATTCGGTTGTGTTATTCTCATTTCATTAATAGTGGTGTGCTATCTAAATATTAGAATTGTATCACTATAAGGTTTATATATATATATGTATATATATATATATATATATTACTTAAAATGGTCATACCTAAATTATGATATTATTATATATATATATATATATATATATGTATGTGTGTGTGTTGTATATATATATATATATATATATATATATATATATATATATATATATATATATATTATTTCTCTCTTTCTTTTAGTTCAAACTTTCCCATTCAGGAACTAATATGAAATGTTTACTATATATAGTAAAAAATTCCCTATGGGGATATATATATATATGTGGGTAATGTGGCCATAGGGTAATATATATTAAATCACAAATATATATATATAATATAAATTGAAAATTAAAGTTGTCTATTAAAGAACTATTTAATTACAACAAAGTTTGTAATACATTTTTTAGTGCGTAATATTCATTATTATATAATTTATATAGCGTGATACCTAGAATCGGGTAATGTGGCCATTTCACGATTTAAGCCAATCATATTACAAATATGATCTGAAATTCATATTTTGTTATATTGATAATATTGATTACATCATTATATGAAAATGTTTATTGAATCAACATCTACTACATCATATCCATATATATATATATATATATATATATATATAACGAAGCTCCATATTGTATTATAATATATATTATATATATATATATATATATATTTATAGAAATCAGATAATAATTTAGTTATCTTTCTAGATTAATCTAAGTAATTACTATTTTATCTAGGTTTTTTATCATTATATTGTTATGAAATACAGTCATTTAATGATGAAATTGCTTTTTCCATATTAATAACATGATAAGTAAGTTTAATAATGGTACACCACTAATTAGTGACTATAGTGATTCATACAACTACAATAAAAAAGCATTATAATAAAGTATACTTTATCACAATTGCGTGTGTTATTTAAGATTATACTTGATGTGATATCATTGGACTAAACTTGATATAAAGTAACGCCATCTAGTGGAGTAATGCCACATTTTAAGGTGGCCACGTTACCTTCCATGGAGGTTAACGTGGCCACCTTAATAATTTCAATTAGATGAGCTCAAATGAAAAATGATTCGGCAGTCCTCTTGAATATAATAATATGTATCTATTTTGAAAAAGGTATCGAAATAGGACTACTATTTATAAAGATATACAACATTATCTAAAAGTGGCCACATTACCCATTTTTTCCTATATATATATATATATATATCATATGTAGTATAGCTAGTGGATTTGCATTTCGTACATAAAGTCATGTGTAATTAATTCAATATTTTAATATTTATAAAAATAAAATATGTCGTATGAAATGTGTGAGTAGAGATGAAAACGTCGTTTACAATGACAAGGTCACCTTAAACTGTGTTACGTAACACTTTATTCGAGTTGTACACAGTACGATAGGGTAGCCAGTTTTTGAAAGTTAAGTTGCTAGCTCGCTCACAGTATACAGACCTATAGGTCATTAATGTTATATTAAACATATTTGTAAAGTTTCATCATAAAATAAGTAATATTGATAAAGCTAAATGCACTTTAATGATGAAATTTTTACATTTATATTTCAATGTAAATTTCTATTTTACTTATATATTTTATGTATTTTGTGTAAGTGTGCGTTAAGGGTGATCATAGAAAAAAAAGTTTTTTTGGACACATCACATCTTATATCTATTGAAATTCTAAGAATATATGTATACTTCAATTTTTTTTTGAGTCATTTTTTACGACATGACATACTGTCAATCTTTTTTTTAGTCATTTTTAACTATTTTTTACATGCACTGTTAAAATTCCAAGAAATTTCCAGGACATTTTTTTTTAATTCTATTTTTTATATTTTCTATTCCATTATTATAAAATAAATAGTGTGTTAAAATTTGATAACAAATTATTCATTACAAAGGTTTCAAATACTTATTTTTTATAATTTATTTTTTATATAGCAATATTTGTATCTAACTACATGTTAAACTTCACGAGGCTGTCGTGTGACCTTAGATTAATAAAAATTAAAAAAAAGTTGTGTGCTTCATTTTAAGGGTATATTTATTAAGAAAAACATAATCCAATGTTAATCTGTTAATTTTCAATTTTCTATGATCGCCCTTCGTGTGCGTTGTCATAAAAATAAAATATTTGACATATGTGTATACATATATTATAATTTGAATAAAGTAAAAAATGACGTAAAAATTAAAAATTAATTTAAATTTTGTAAATTTTTATATTAATATAATTTATTCGATTATTAATATATTATTTTAATTAGGTATCAAACGTTATTGTGAGCTTATAAAGGATATCTACGAGGTATAATAAAAAACAAATATTTATTTTTCTAGCAAATAATTTTTTTTACGACTTGTTTACTATAAAATTAATTTGTTGTCAAAATGCTCACTAAAAGTAATTTTTTAATAAGTATATACTATTTTTATATTAATATTTATAATGTTATATTCATATAATGATGATAGACATATATAATATTTAAAAAAGTATTTTTATTATTCCTTTGATAATTTTTTTGTTGATTTGGAAAAAATTTCAAAATAAATTAAAATGTCATTAGATTGATTTAATTATTTAAAAAAAAATGTAATCAACGATCGACCTAATTTCTGTTGCTATATATAAATAACATATGTATGCACAATGCGAGAGAAAAAATATTAAAAAAAATAATTCTGATGTATTGGATTTTATAAAATTTGTAAAAAAAATTAAATAATATAAAAGTATGTCTATTATTATACATGTAAAATATATATTTTTTATTTTTGTTGTCTCTAGGATTATAGATATTAATGTCCTTTTTATATTACAAAATAAAACAATTTTTAAATTCAATGAAGGCAATACATTCCCTATCTATATACATGTAAAGTCAACAAAATGGCCGTCCCATGGCGATAGGGGGTTAAAATAAATATATTATGCAACTTCATAATTCTAATGAAATAGTTCCTTATTATCCAAGTATAATTTTCAATTTATATTATATATACGTAATTTAATATATGTTTTACTAAATTCATATTTCTATTTGTTTAAAGTAAATCGAATTTGTATTCATGGGTTATTTCTTTGTTATAGATATAAACATTATTTTTAAGTATTTAAATATATCTTATTAATTAGTATATTTAAATACATTATTTTTTAATAGTATGTATATTTCTAGCGGTTAATGCTGTAAAATTTCAAATATTTGGTTGTTCTCGAGAACTTCAAATCTTAACAGTTTAATTCTAGGGAATTTCAAATCTTTACAAAAATATCAAGTTCTCGATAACTTCAAATATCACATATTTATGTATGTTCTCGAGAACTTCTAATCTTTAATATTATTTTTAAATAATTTAACGAAGAAAAAAATTAGATATTAATTAATTAATTATTATTAATAATAAATAAATTAATAATTAATTATTATTGATAAATAATAATAATAAATTTATAAATAATTATTAATAATTAATAATAAATAATTAATTTGTATTTAATTATTAATTAATAATAATATATTAATTCAATAATATATAAATTATAATTTATAAATAAGTAATAATAATTAATAATATATAATTAATTATTAATTAATTATTAATTATTAATTATTAATTAATATTAATTTAATAAGTTATAAATTATAATTTATAAATAATTATATATATATAATTAATTATTATTAATTAATAATAATAATTGATAAATAAGTATTAATAAATTATAATTTTATAATTAACAATTAATAATTATTAATTAATTATATCATACTTTATTATTCTAATAATCCTATATATCATATATACACCATAACATATATGCTTTATCAGGCTAAATATACATATTGTACTTAGCATATATGGTATTATAGTATAACTATTAATAATATTACTAATTATATAATATATATATAGGCTAAGTATGGTATACTATACTATATTATAGTATTTATACTATAATACCATACTTAGCCTATATATATATAATTAATTAATTTCTGTAAATATTAATTATTTAATATAAATCAAGGACATATTGTCCTTAATAAATGATTCTATTTTAAATATGTTTTCATATAGGTGGAATAAATGATAATCAAATTAATAGTATACATTTTAATGGACATTTTAAAATAGTTGAAAGAAACCTAGTACATAATTATGTTAATCGATAGTTACCCGAACCGAGACTACATTTAAAATAAATATTTGAGACCATCAAATGTTTCCTAGTACCCGATAATTAAAGATTTTAACCGAACCTAAAAAAAAGATTTGAGATTTGAAATTGTACAGCGCTAGTGGCGGTATTACCCATATTGCCCTATATATATATATATATATATATATATATATATATATTAATTTACCCCCATCACATATAAAATCATTCAGTTGGTGATACACGCACACAGTGTGCGACACATACATACACTATAGCACTGATCAGTGTACGCTATCACGTGTAACAAGTCCACTACTAGCGCGTCCGCGAATTAGCGCATCAATTTTAACGACTTTATTTCGGGGTATTTCTATGAAAGGCAATTAAACACTAATATCGTACATGTTACTACTATACTAGCATCGTATAAGTATTAGTATTACACTACCGTGTATTCCCATATATACGTGTGTGTGTGTGTGTGTGTGTGTGTGTGTGTGTGTGTGTGTGTGTGTGTGTGTGTGTCTATGTGTGTGTGTGTGTGTGTGTGTGTGTGTGTGTGTGTGTGTCTATGTGTGTGTGTATATGTGTATATGTGTGTGTATATATGTGTGTGTGTGTATGTGTGTATATGTGTGTATATATATGTGTGTGTGTGTATGTGTGTGTGTTTATGTGTATATATGTGTGTGTATATATGTGTATGTGTGTGTGTGTATGTGTATATATGTTTTTATATGTGTGTGTGTGTTTATGTGTATATATGTGTGTGTGTGTGTGTGTGTGTGTGTGTGTCTATGTGTGTGTGTATATGTGTATATGTGTGTGTATATATGTGTGTGTGTATGTGTGTATATGTGTGTGTGTGTATGTGTGTGTGTTTATGTGTATATATGTGTGTGTATATATGTGTGTATGTGTGTGTGTGTATGTGTATATATGTGTATATATGTGTGTGTGTGTTTATGTGTATATATATATGTGTGTGTGTGTGTGTGTGTGTGTGTGATAGGTGTAATCATAGTAATAGATAAGCGGACTTTAGTTAAATAATTTAGTTATCATGATAATTATATTATTACAATGTGACAGTATTATATTATTATAGTATTATAGTATTACAATATTATATTATTATATTATTATATTACTAAAAGTGCACTACTAGATATTTAAATTACATTTATTTTATTGATAAATAATTTGGTATTGAATTCGTTAGAAATTTATTTATTATATTTGCCGATAAAATTGTATTATAAAATATAACTATGAACACTATATATATATATATGTACATATATATATATATATATATATATATATATATATATATATATATATATATATATATACAATGGGATCATGTAAAACGTATGTAAGTTAGCCTAAAAAATATATACATATTTTCCATATATATAGATTCTATGATAGAATATTTTTACTAAATATGGAATTAACTATTTAATTACGCTTATCATTCATATCCTGATTATATTAAACACTAAATAATATAACAATTATCATTATATATGTTAATTAATATATGAACATAAATATATATATACATACAAAATTAATTTTATATCATTTAATTAACATAATAAAATTGTAATAACGTATAAATAATTTTATTACATACCACATATGATATGCATTAAGGGAAATATAAGCGCCTATAAATATGGTCAATAAATAATACATTATTAATAATAATCAGGTTATTAATCAAGTATAAAATAAACTTACCGTTATCTACAGAGGAGTTCGTGAAAGTAAATATATAAATAACCGTTACGTTGCAGACATGTCATAATTATTTTTCCGTAATTTATAGAGTAAAATAGAATTTATATTAATTGCAATTAATTTTTAATTCTAATACATATAATATTGCGTTATGCTGGGGTAAATAGGCATTAATGATAGGACTATGATCGAAATAAGATCAATAGATTAATAGGTATAAACCTATTATTAATAATGCTATCTTATAACAATAAAACATATAAACATGTGTATATATTGTGTACTTTTTAAACAATTTACATCCACAAATTCATATTTACGCATATATGTATACATACCTACACGTATACATATAACTGTGTATTATTATAACATATAAACACAAATCATATGTAAAAGTGGAACGTGTAGCTATACGATGTGTACACTGTGGGTAGGTAGGTAGGTATACCTATAGGTGTGTTAGCAATGCGATCTCCTATGTGGTGCTATGTGTACGCGGTACATGTATGTGATGTGTGTGCGACACAGTGTGCGTTGCATGCGTGTGTTGTGTGTGGGGGTACGATCGTCTACATTACTTGTTTCTTATTTTAGGCGATTGATAGATAGCTAGAAATGAATAATGGTCAACTTATTTAGGAGTTATCCGTGAGTGACGTATACATAATGGTGTATAGGAAGATGTGGAATATGATATCCAGTACATAGAGTGTGTGGCCTGACACCCTCTCGTGGCATGGGTGCAATACATGATAGTATATGTATACAATAGAGCATCACACAATCCTATGGAAGGGAGAGGGTATATCAGAATTCCCTTACACCTTCCTTGGTGTTAATGAAGTAGGAATGAGAATGAAAGTATTATGGAAACGTATATTTAGTTTGATAGGTACTAAATATGCTGATCTATGGAATAACCGGCTGCTTAGAGGTCACCCAGGGGTCATGTGTGTGATAATGTATGATGAAGATAATTATACATATAATAATGGATGATGAAGATAATTATACATATAATAATGGATGAAGTAGATAATTATACATGTAATAATGGATGAAGTAGATAATTATACATGTAATAATAGATGAAGTAGATAATTATACATGTAATAATAGATGAAGTAGATAATTATACATGTAATAATGGATGAAGTAGATAATTATACATGTAATAATGGATGAAGTAGATAATTATACATATAATAATGGATGAAGTAGATAATTATACATGTAATAATGGATGAAGTAGATAATTATACATATAATAATGGATGAAGATAATTATACATGTAATAATGGATGAAGTAGATAATTATACATGTAATAATGGATGAAGATAATTATACATGTAATAATGGATGAAGTAGATAATTATACATGTAATAATGGATGAAGTAGATAATTATACATATAATAATGGATGAAGTAGATAATTATACATGTAATAATGGATGAAGATAATTATACATGTAATAATGGATGAAGTAGATAATTATACATGTAATGATGAATGAAGATAATTATACATGTAATAATGGATGAAGTAGATAATTATACATGTAATAATGGATGAAGATAATTATACATGTAATAATGGATGAAGTAGATAATTATACATGTAATGATGAATGAAGATAATTATACATGTAATAATGGATGAAGATAATTATACATATAATGATGGATGAAGATAATTATACATATAATAATGGATGAAGATAATTATATATGTAATAATGAATGAAGATAATTATACATGTAATAATGGATGAAGATAATTGTACATATAATAATGGATGAAGATAATTATACATGTAATAATGGATGAAGTAGATAATTATACATGTAATAATGGATGAAGATAATTATACATGTAATAATGGATGAAGTAGATAATTATACATATAATAATGAATGAAGATAATTATACATGTAATAATGGATGAAGTAGATAATTATACATGTAATAATGGATGAAGATAATTATATATGTAATAATGGATGAAGATAATTATACATGTAATAATGGATGAAGATAATTATACATGTAATAATGGATGAAGTAGATAATTATACATGTAATAATGGATAAAGTAGATAATTATACATGTAATAATGGATGAAAATAATTATATATGTAATAATGAATGAAGATAATTATACATGTAAGAATGGAAGAAGTAGATAATTATACATGTAATAATGGATGAAGTAGATAATTATACATGTAATAATGGATGAAGTAGATAATTATACATGTAGTAATGGATGAAGTAGATAATTATACATGTAATAATGGATGAAGATAATTATATATGTAATAATGGATGAAGATAATTATACATATAATAATGGATGAAGTAGATAATTATACATGTAATAATGGATGAAGATAATTATATATGTAATAATGAATGAAGATAATTATACATGTAATAATGGATGAAGTAGATAATTATACATGTAATAATGGATGAAGATAATTATACATGTAATAATGGATGAAGATAATTGTACATATAATAATGGATGAAGATAATTATACATGTAATAATGGATGAAGATAATTATATATGTAATAATGAATGAAGATAATTATACATGTAATAATGGATGAAGTAGATAATTATACATGTAATAATGGATGAAGATAATTATACATGTAATAATGGATGAAGATAATTGTACATATAATAATGGATGAAGATAATTATACATGTAATAATGGATGAAGATAATTATATATGTAATAATGAATGAAGATAATTATACATGTAATAATGGATGAAGATAATTGTACATATAATAATGGATGAAGATAATTATACATGTAATAATGGATGAAGTAGATAAGTATACATGTAATGATGAATGAAGATAATTATACATGTAATAATGGATGAAGATAATTATACATGTAATAATGGATGAAGATACTTATACATGTAATAATGGATGAAGTAGATAATTATACATGTAATAATGGATGAAGATAATTGTACATATAATAATGGATGAAGATAATTATACATGTAATAATGGATGAAGATAATTATATATGTAATAATGAATGAAGATAATTATACATGTAATAATTAATGAAGTAGATAATTATACATGTAATAATGGATGAAGATAATTATACATGTATTAATGGATGAAGATAATTATACATGTAATAATGGATGAAGATAATTATACATATAATAATGGATGAAGTAGATAATTATACATGTAATAATGGATGAAGATAATTATACATGTAATAATGGATGAAGATAATTGTACATATAATAATGGATGAAGATAATTATACATGTAATAATGGATGAAGATAATTATATATGTAATAATGAATGAAGATAATTATACATGTAATAATGGATGAAGTAGATAATTATACATGTAATAATGGATGAAGATAATTATACATGTAATAATGGATGAAGATAATTGTACATATAATAATGGATGAAGATAATTATACATGTAATAATGGATGAAGATAATTATATATGTAATAATGAATGAAGATAATTATACATGTAATAATGGATGAAGATAATTGTACATATAATAATGGATGAAGATAATTATACATGTAATAATGGATGAAGATAATTATACATGTAATAATGGATGAAGATACTTATACATGTAATAATGGATGAAGTAGATAATTATACATGTAATAATGGATGAAGATAATTGTACATATAATAATGGATGAAGATAATTATACATGTAATAATGGATGAAGATAATTATATATGTAATAATGAATGAAGATAATTATACATGTAATAATTAATGAAGTAGATAATTATACATGTAATAATGGATGAAGATAATTATACATGTATTAATGGATGAAGATAATTATACATGTAATAATGGATGAAGATAATTATACATATAATAATGGATGAAGTAGATAATTATATATGTAATAATGGATGAAGATAATTATACATGTAATAATGGATGAAGATAATTATAAATTTAATAATGGATGAAGATAATTATACATGTAATAATGGATGAAGTAGATAAGTATACATGTAATAATGGATGAAGAAGATAATTATACATGTAATAATGGATGAAGATAATTATACATGTAATAATGGATGAAGAAGATAATTATACATGTAATAATGGATGAAGAAGATAATTATACATGTAATAATGGATGAAGTAGATAATTATACATGTAATAATGGATGAAGTAGATAATTATACATGTAATAATGGATGAAGTAGATAATTATACATGTAATAATGGATGAAGTAGATAATTATACATGTAATAATGGATGAAGATAATTATATATGTAATAATGGATGAAGATAATTATACATATAATAATGGATGAAGTAGATAATTATACATGTAATAATGGATGAAGATAATTATACATGTAATAATGGATGAAGTAGATAATTATACATGTAATGATGAATGAAGATAATTATACATGTAATAATGGATGAAGTAGATAATTATACATGTAATAATGGATGAAGTAGATAATTATACATGTAATAATGGATGAAGATAATTATACATGTAATAATGGATGAAGTAGATAATTATACATGTAATGATGAATGAAGATAATTATACATGTAATAATGGATGAAGATAATTATACATATAATAATGGATGAAGATAATTATATATGTAATAATGAATGAAGATAATTATACATGTAATAATGGATGAAGATAATTGTACATATAATAATGGATGAAGATAATTATACATGTAATAAAGGATGAAGTAGATAATTATACATGTAATAATGGATGAAGATAATTATACATGTAATAATGGATGAAGTAGATAATTATACATATAATAATGAATGAAGATAATTATACATGTAATAATGGATGAAGTAGATAATTATACATGTAATAATGGATGAAGATAATTATATATGTAATAATGGATGAAGATAATTATACATGTAATAATGGATGAAGATAATTATACATGTAATAATGGATGAAGTAGATAATTATACATGTAATAATGGATAAAGTAGATAATTATACATGTAATAATGGATGAAGATAATTATATATGTAATAATGAATGAAGATAATTATACATGTAAGAATGGAAGAAGTAGATAATTATACATGTAATAATGGATGAAGTAGATAATTATACATGTAATAATGGATGAAGATAATTATACATGTAATAATGGATGAAGTAGATAATTATACATGTAATAATGTATGAAGTAGATAATTATACATGTAATAATGTATGAAGTAGATAATTATACATGTAGTAATGGATGAAGTAGATAATTATACATGTAATAATGGATGAAGATAATTATATATGTAATAATGGATGAAGTAGATAATTATACATATAATAATGGATGAAGTAGATAATTATACATGTAATAATGGATGAAGATAATTATATATGTAATAATGAATGAAGATAATTATACATGTAATAATGGATGAAGTAGATAATTATACATGTAATAATAGATGAAGATAATTATACATGTAATAATGGATGAAGATAATTGTACATATAATAATGGATGAAGTAGATAATTATACATGTAATAATGGATGAAGATAATTAATCATGTAATAATGGATGAAGTAGATAATTATACATGTAATAATGGATGAAGAAGATAATTATACATGTAATAATGGATAAAGATAATTATACATGTAATAATGGATGAAGAAGATAAGTATACATGTAATAATGGATGAAGAAGATAATTATACATGTAATAATGGATGAAGTAGATAATTATACATGTAATAATGGATGAAGTAGATAATTATACATGTAATAATGGATGAAGTAGATAATTATACATGTAATAATGGATAAAGTAGATAATTATACATGTAATAATGGATGAAGATAATTATATATGTAATAATGAATGAAGATAATTATACATGTAAGAATGGAAGAAGTAGATAATTATACATGTAATAATGGATGAAGTAGATAATTATACATGTAATAATGGATGAAGTAGATAATTATACATGTAGTAATGGATGAAGTAGATAATTATACATGTAATAATGGATGAAGATAATTATATATGTAATAATGGATGAAGATAATTATACATATAATAATGGATGAAGTAGATAATTATACATGTAATAATGGATGAAGATAATTATATATGTAATAATGAATGAAGATAATTATACATGTAATAATGGATGAAGTAGATAATTATACATGTAATAATGGATGAAGATAATTATACATGTAATAATGGATGAAGATAATTGTACATATAATAATGGATGAAGATAATTATACATGTAATAATGGATGAAGATAATTATATATGTAATAATGAATGAAGATAATTATACATGTAATAATGGATGAAGTAGATAATTATACATGTAATAATGGATGAAGTAGATAATTATACATGTAATAATGGATGAAGTAGATAATTATACATGTAATAATGGATGAAGTAGATAATTATACATGTAATAATGGATAAAGTAGATAATTATACATGTAATAATGGATGAAGATAATTATATATGTAATAATGAATGAAGATAATTATACATGTAAGAATGGAAGAAGTAGATAATTATACATGTAATAATGGATGAAGTAGATAATTATACATGTAATAATGGATGAAGTAGATAATTATACATGTAATAATGGATGAAGATAATTATACATGTAATAATGGATGAAGATAATTATACATGTAATAATGGATGAAGATAATTGTACATATAATAATGGATGAAGATAATTATACATGTAATAATGGATGAAGATAATTATATATGTAATAATGAATGAAGATAATTATACATGTAATAATGGATGAAGATAATTGTACATATAATAATGGATGAAGATAATTATACATGTAATAATGGATGAAGTAGATAATTATACATGTAATGATGAATGAAGATAATTATACATGTAATAATGGATGAAGATAATTATACATGTAATAATGGATGAAGATAATTATACATGTAATAATGGATGAAGAAGATAATTATACATGTAATAATGGATGAAGTAGATAATTATACATGTAATAATGGATGAAGTAGATAATTATACATGTAATAATGGATGAAGTAGATAATTATACATGTAATAATGGATAAAGTAGATAATTATACATGTAATAATGGATGAAGATAATTATATATGTAATAATGAATGAAGATAATTATACATGTAAGAATGGAAGAAGTAGATAATTATACATGTAATAATGGATGAAGTAGATAATTATACATGTAATAATGGATGAAGTAGATAATTATACATGTAGTAATGGATGAAGTAGATAATTATACATGTAATAATGGATGAAGATAATTATATATGTAATAATGGATGAAGATAATTATACATATAATAATGGATGAAGTAGATAATTATACATGTAATAATGGATGAAGATAATTATATATGTAATAATGAATGAAGATAATTATACATGTAATAATGGATGAAGTAGATAATTATACATGTAATAATGGATGAAGATAATTATACATATAATAATGGATGAAGATAATTATACATGTAATAATGGATGAATTAGATAATTATACATGTAATAATGGATGAAGATAATTATATATGTAATAATGGATGAAGATAATTATACATATAATAATGGATGAAGTAGATAATTATACATGTAATAATGGATGAAGATAATTATACATGTAATAATGGATGAAGTAGATAATTATACATGTAATGATGAATGAAGATAATTATACATGTAATAATGGATGAAGATAATTATACATATAATAATGGATGAAGATAATTATTACATGTAATAATGGATGAAGATAATTGTACATATAATAATGGATGAAGATAATTATACATGTAATAAAGGATGAAGTAGATAATTATACATGTAATAATGGATGAAGATAATTATACATGTAATAATGGATGAAGTAGATAATTATACATATAATAATGAATGAAGATAATTATACATGTAATAATGGATGAAGTAGATAATTATACATGTAATAATGGATGAAGATAATTATATATGTAATAATGGATGAAGATAATTATACATGTAATAATGGATGAAGATAATTATACATGTAATAATGGATGAAGTAGATAATTATACATGTAATAATGGATAAAGTAGATAATTATACATGTAATAATGGATGAAGATAATTATATATGTAATAATGAATGAAGATAATTATACATGTAAGAATGGAAGAAGTAGATAATTATACATGTAATAATGGATGAAGTAGATAATTATACATGTAATAATGGATGAAGATAATTATACATGTAATAATGGATGAAGTAGATAATTATACATGTAATAATGTATGAAGTAGATAATTATACATGTAATAATGTATGAAGTAGATAATTATACATGTAGTAATGGATGAAGTAGATAATTATACATGTAATAATGGATGAAGATAATTATATATGTAATAATGGATGAAGTAGATAATTATACATATAATAATGGATGAAGTAGATAATTATACATGTAATAATGGATGAAGATAATTATATATGTAATAATGAATGAAGATAATTATACATGTAATAATGGATGAAGTAGATAATTATACATGTAATAATAGATGAAGATAATTATACATGTAATAATGGATGAAGATAATTGTACATATAATAATGGATGAAGTAGATAATTATACATGTAATAATGGATGAAGATAATTAATCATGTAATAATGGATGAAGTAGATAATTATACATGTAATAATGGATGAAGAAGATAATTATACATGTAATAATGGATGAAGATAATTATACATGTAATAATGGATGAAGAAGATAAGTATACATGTAATAATGGATGAAGAAGATAATTATACATGTAATAATGGATGAAGTAGATAATTATACATGTAATAATGGATGAAGTAGATAATTATACATGTAATAATGGATGAAGTAGATAATTATACATGTAATAATGGATAAAGTAGATAATTATACATGTAATAATGGATGAAGATAATTATATATGTAATAATGAATGAAGATAATTATACATGTAAGAATGGAAGAAGTAGATAATTATACATGTAATAATGGATGAAGTAGATAATTATACATGTAATAATGGATGAAGTAGATAATTATACATGTAGTAATGGATGAAGTAGATAATTATACATGTAATAATGGATGAAGATAATTATATATGTAATAATGGATGAAGATAATTATACATATAATAATGGATGAAGTAGATAATTATACATGTAATAATGGATGAAGATAATTATATATGTAATAATGAATGAAGATAATTATACATGTAATAATGGATGAAGTAGATAATTATACATGTAATAATGGATGAAGATAATTATACATGTAATAATGGATGAAGATAATTGTACATATAATAATGGATGAAGATAATTATACATGTAATAATGGATGAAGATAATTATATATGTAATAATGAATGAAGATAATTATACATGTAATAATGGATGAAGTAGATAATTATACATGTAATAATGGATGAAGATAATTATACATGTAATAATGGATGAAGATAATTGTACATATAATAATGGATGAAGATAATTATACATGTAATAATGGATGAAGATAATTATATATGTAATAATGAATGAAGATAATTATACATGTAATAATGGATGAAGATAATTGTACATATAATAATGGATGAAGATAATTATACATGTAATAATGGATGAAGTAGATAATTATACATGTAATGATGAATGAAGATAATTATACATGTAATAATGGATGAAGATAATTATACATGTAATAATGGATGAAGATAATTATACATGTAATAATGGATGAAGTAGATAATTATACATGTAATAATGGATGAAGATAATTGTACATATAATAATGGATGAAGATAATTATACATGTAATAATGGATGAAGATAATTATATATGTAATAATGAATGAAGATAATTATACATGTAATAATTAATGAAGTAGATAATTATACATGTAATAATGGATGAAGATAATTATACATGTAATAATGGATGAAGTAGATAATTATACATGTAATAATGGATGAAGTAGATAATTATACATATAATAATGGATGAAGATAATTATACATGTAATAATGGATGAAATAGATAATTATACATGTAATAATGGATGAAGTAGATAATTATACATGTAATAATGGATGAAGATAATTATACATGTAATAATGGATGAAGTAGATAATTATACATGTAATAATGGATGAAGATAATTATACATGTAATAATGGATGAAGATAATTATACATGTATTAATGGATGAAGATAATTATACATGTAATAATGGATGAAGATAATTATACATATAATAATGGATGAAGTAGATAATTATATATGTAATAATGGATGAAGATAATTATACATGTAATAATGGATGAAGATAATTATAAATGTAATAATGGATGAAGATAATTATACATGTACTAATGGATGAAGAAGATAATTATACATGTAATAATGGATGAAGAAGATAATTATACATGTAATAATGGATGAAGTAGATAATTATACATATAATAATGGATGAAGTAGATAATTATACATGTAATAATGGATGAAGTAGATAATTATACATGTAATAATGGATGAAGTAGATAATTATACATGTAATAATGGATGAAGATAATTATACATGTAATAATGGATGAAGATAATTATACATGTAATAATGGATGAAGTAGATAATTATACATGTAATAATGGATGAAGATAATTGTACATATAATAATGGATGAAGATAATTATACATGTAATAATGGATGAAGATAATTATATATGTAATAATGAATGAAGATAATTATACATGTAATAATTAATGAAGTAGATAATTATACATGTAATAATGGATGAAGATAATTATACATGTAATAATGGATGAAGTAGATAATTATACATGTAATAATGGATGAAGTAGATAATTATACATATAATAATGGATGAAGATAATTATACATGTAATAATGGATGAAATAGATAATTATACATGTAATAATGGATGAAGTAGATAATTATACATGTAATAATGGATGAAGATAATTATACATGTAATAATGGATGAAGTAGATAATTATACATGTAATAATGGATGAAGATAATTATACATGTAATAATGGATGAAGATAATTATACATGTATTAATGGATGAAGATAATTATACATGTAATAATGGATGAAGATAATTATACATATAATAATGGATGAAGTAGATAATTATATATGTAATAATGGATGAAGATAATTATACATGTAATAATGGATGAAGATAATTATAAATGTAATAATGGATGAAGATAATTATACATGTACTAATGGATTAAGTAGATAATTATACATGTAATAATGGATGAAGAAGATAATTATACATGTAATAATGGATGAAGATAATTATACATGTAATAATGGATGAAGAAGATAATTATACATGTAATAATGGATGAAGAAGATAATTATACATGTAATAATGGATGAAGTAGATAATTATACATATAATAATGGATGAAGTAGATAATTATACATGTAATAATGGATGAAGTAGATAATTATACATGTAATAATGGATGAAGTAGATAATTATACATGTAATAATGGATGAAGATAATTATATATGTAATAATGGATGAAGATAATTATACATATAATAATGGATGAAGTAGATAATTATACATGTAATAATGGATGAAGATAATTATACATGTAATAATGGATGAAGTAGATAATTATACATGTAATGATGAATGAAGATAATTATACATGTAATAATGGATGAAGTAGATAATTATACATGTAATAATGGATGAAGTAGATAATTATACATGTAATAATGGATGAAGATAATTATACATGTAATAATGGATGAAGTAGATAATTATACATGTAATGATGAATGAAGATAATTATACATGTAATAATGGATGAAGATAATTATACATATAATGATGGATGAAGATAATTATACATATAATAATGGATGAAGATAATTATATATGTAATAATGAATGAAGATAATTATACATGTAATAATGGATGAAGATAATTGTACATATAATAATGGATGAAGATAATTATACATGTAATAATGGATGAATTAGATAATTATACATGTAATAATGGATGAAGATAATTATACATGTAATAATGGATGAAGTAGATAATTATACATATAATAATGAATGAAGATAATTATACATGTAATAATGGATGAAGTAGATAATTATACATGTAATAATGGATGAAGATAATTATATATGTAATAATGGATGAAGATAATTATACATGTAATAATGTATGAAGATAATTATACATGTAATAATGGATGAAGTAGATAATTATACATGTAATAATGGATAAAGTAGATAATTATACATGTAATAATGGATGAAGATAATTATATATGTAATAATGAATGAAGATAATTATACATGTAAGAATGGAAGAAGTAGATAATTATACATGTAATAATGGATGAAGTAGATAATTATACATGTAATAATGGATGAAGTAGATAATTATACATGTAGTAATGGATGAAGTAGATAATTATACATGTAATAATGGATGAAGTAGATAATTATACATGTAGTAATGGATGAAGTAGATAATTATACATGTAATAATGGATGAAGATAATTATACATGTAATAATGTATGAAGTAGATAATTATACATGTAATAATGAATGAAGTAGATAATTATACATGTAATAATGGATGAAGATAATTATACATGTAATAATGGATGAAGATAATTATACATGTAATAATGGATGAAGTAGATAATTATACATGTAATAATGGATGAAGATAATTATACATGTAATAATGAATGAAGATAATTATACATGTAATAATGGATGAAGTAAATAATTATACATGTAATAATGGATGAAGATAATTATACATGCAATAATGGATGAAGTAGATAATTATACATGTAATAATGAATGAAGATAATTATACATGTAATAATGAATGAAGATAATTATACATGTAATAATGGATGAAGTAGATGTTTATACATGTAATTATGGATGAAGATAATTATACATGTAATAATGGATGAAGATAATTATATATGTAATAATGGATGAAGATAATTATACATGTAATAATGGATGAAGATAATTATACATGTAATAATGGATGAAGATAATTATACATGTAATAATGGATGAAGATAATTATACATGTAATAATGGATGAAGATAATTATACATATAATAATGGATGAAGTAGATAATTATACATGTAATAATGGATAAAGATAATTATACATGTAATAATGAATGAAGATAATTATACATGTAATAATGGATGAAGTAAATAATTATACATGTAATAATGGATGAAGATAATTATACATGCAATAATGGATAAAGTAGATAATTATACATGTAATAATGAATGAAGATAATTATATATGTAATAATGAATGAAGATAATTATACATGTAATAATGGATGAAGTAGATAATTATACATGTAATAATGGATGAAGATAATTATACATGTAATAATGGATGAAGATAATTGTACATATAATAATGGATGAAGATAATTATACATGTAATAATGGATGAAGATAATTATATATGTAATAATGAATGAAGATAATTATACATGTAATAATGGATGAAGATAATTGTACATATAATAATGGATGAAGATAATTATACATGTAATAATGGATGAAGTAGATAATTATACATGTAATGATGAATGAAGATAATTATACATGTAATAATGGATGAAGATAATTATACATGTAATAATGGATGAAGATAATTATACATGTAATAATGGATGAAGTAGATAATTATACATGTAATAATGGATGAAGATAATTGTACATATAATAATGGATGAAGATAATTATACATGTAATAATGGATGAAGATAATTATATATGTAATAATGAATGAAGATAATTATACATGTAATAATTAATGAAGTAGATAATTATACATGTAATAATGGATGAAGATAATTATACATGTAATAATGGATGAAGTAGATAATTATACATGTAATAATGGATGAAGTAGATAATTATACATATAATAATGGATGAAGATAATTATACATGTAATAATGGATGAAATAGATAATTATACATGTAATAATGGATGAAGTAGATAATTATACATGTAATAATGGATGAAGATAATTATACATGTAATAATGGATGAAGTAGATAATTATACATGTAATAATGGATGAAGATAATTATACATGTAATAATGGATGAAGATAATTATACATGTATTAATGGATGAAGATAATTATACATGTAATAATGGATGAAGATAATTATACATATAATAATGGATGAAGTAGATAATTATATATGTAATAATGGATGAAGATAATTATACATGTAATAATGGATGAAGATAATTATAAATGTAATAATGGATGAAGATAATTATACATGTACTAATGGATTAAGTAGATAATTATACATGTAATAATGGATGAAGAAGATAATTATACATGTAATAATGGATGAAGATAATTATACATGTAATAATGGATGAAGAAGATAATTATACATGTAATAATGGATGAAGAAGATAATTATACATGTAATAATGGATGAAGTAGATAATTATACATATAATAATGGATGAAGTAGATAATTATACATGTAATAATGGATGAAGTAGATAATTATACATGTAATAATGGATGAAGTAGATAATTATACATGTAATAATGGATGAAGATAATTATATATGTAATAATGGATGAAGATAATTATACATATAATAATGGATGAAGTAGATAATTATACATGTAATAATGGATGAAGATAATTATACATGTAATAATGGATGAAGTAGATAATTATACATGTAATGATGAATGAAGATAATTATACATGTAATAATGGATGAAGTAGATAATTATACATGTAATAATGGATGAAGTAGATAATTATACATGTAATAATGGATGAAGATAATTATACATGTAATAATGGATGAAGTAGATAATTATACATGTAATGATGAATGAAGATAATTATACATGTAATAATGGATGAAGATAATTATACATATAATGATGGATGAAGATAATTATACATATAATAATGGATGAAGATAATTATATATGTAATAATGAATGAAGATAATTATACATGTAATAATGGATGAAGATAATTGTACATATAATAATGGATGAAGATAATTATACATGTAATAATGGATGAATTAGATAATTATACATGTAATAATGGATGAAGATAATTATACATGTAATAATGGATGAAGTAGATAATTATACATATAATAATGAATGAAGATAATTATACATGTAATAATGGATGAAGTAGATAATTATACATGTAATAATGGATGAAGATAATTATATATGTAATAATGGATGAAGATAATTATACATGTAATAATGTATGAAGATAATTATACATGTAATAATGGATGAAGTAGATAATTATACATGTAATAATGGATAAAGTAGATAATTATACATGTAATAATGGATGAAGATAATTATATATGTAATAATGAATGAAGATAATTATACATGTAAGAATGGAAGAAGTAGATAATTATACATGTAATAATGGATGAAGTAGATAATTATACATGTAATAATGGATGAAGTAGATAATTATACATGTAGTAATGGATGAAGTAGATAATTATACATGTAATAATGGATGAAGTAGATAATTATACATGTAGTAATGGATGAAGTAGATAATTATACATGTAATAATGGATGAAGATAATTATACATGTAATAATGTATGAAGTAGATAATTATACATGTAATAATGAATGAAGTAGATAATTATACATGTAATAATGGATGAAGATAATTATACATGTAATAATGGATGAAGATAATTATACATGTAATAATGGATGAAGTAGATAATTATACATGTAATAATGGATGAAGATAATTATACATGTAATAATGAATGAAGATAATTATACATGTAATAATGGATGAAGTAAATAATTATACATGTAATAATGGATGAAGATAATTATACATGCAATAATGGATGAAGTAGATAATTATACATGTAATAATGAATGAAGATAATTATACATGTAATAATGAATGAAGATAATTATACATGTAATAATGGATGAAGTAGATGTTTATACATGTAATTATGGATGAAGATAATTATACATGTAATAATGGATGAAGATAATTATATATGTAATAATGGATGAAGATAATTATACATGTAATAATGGATGAAGATAATTATACATGTAATAATGGATGAAGATAATTATACATGTAATAATGGATGAAGATAATTATACATGTAATAATGGATGAAGATAATTATACATATAATAATGGATGAAGTAGATAATTATACATGTAATAATGGATAAAGATAATTATACATGTAATAATGAATGAAGATAATTATACATGTAATAATGGATGAAGTAAATAATTATACATGTAATAATGGATGAAGATAATTATACATGCAATAATGGATAAAGTAGATAATTATACATGTAATAATGAATGAAGATAATTATACATGTAATAATGAATGAAGATAATTATACATGTAATAATGGATGAAGTAGATGTTTATACATGTAATTATGGATGAAGATAATTATACATGTAATAATGGATGAAGATAATTATATATGTAATAATGGATGAAGATAATTATACATGTAATAATGGATGAAGATAATTATACATGTAATAATGGATGAAGATAATTATACATATAATAATGGATGAAGTAGATAATTATACATGTAATAATGGATGAAGTAGATAATTATACATGTAATAATGGATGAAGTAGTTAATTATACATGTAACAATGGATGAAATAGATAATTATAAATGTAATAATGGATGAAGATAATTATACATGTAATAATGGATGAAGTAGATAATTATACATGTAATAATGGATGAAGTAGTTAATTATACATGTAACAATGGATGAAATAGATAATTATAAATGTAATAATGGATGAAGATAATTATACATGTAATAATGGATGAAGTAGATAATTATACATATAATAATGGATGAAGTAGATAATTATACATGTAATAATGGATGAAGTAGATAATTATACATGTAATAATGGATGAAGTAGATAATTATACATGTAATAATGGATGAAGTAGATAATTATACATGTAATATTGGATGAAGTAGATAATTATACATGTAATAATGAATGAAGTAGATAATTATACATGTAATAATGGATGAAGTAGATAATTATATATGTAATAATGGATGAAGATAATTATACATATAATAATGGATGAAGTAGATAATTATTAATGTAATAATGGATGAAGATAATTATACATATAATAATGGATGAAGTAGATAATTATACATGTAATAATGGATGAAGATAATTATACATGTAATAATGGATGAAGTAGATAATTATACATGTAATAATGGATGAAGTAGATAATTATACATGTAATAATGGATGAAGTAGATAATTATACATGTAATAATGGATGAAGTAGATAATTATACATGTAATAATGGATGAAGATAATTATACATGTAATAATGGATGAAGTAGATAATTATACATGTAATAATGGATGAAGATAATTATACATGTAATAATGGATGAAGATAATTATACATGTAATAATGGATGAAGTAGATAATTATACATGTAATAATGGATGAAGATAATTATACATGTAATAATGGATGAAGTAGATAATTATACATGTAATGATGAATGAAGATAATTATACATGTAATAATGGATGAAGTAGATAATTATACATGTAATAATGGATGAAGTAGATAATTATACATGTAATAATGGATGAAGATAATTATACATGTAATAATGGATGAAGTAGATAATTATACATGTAATGATGAATGAAGATAATTATACATGTAATAATGGATGAAGATAATTATACATATAATGATGGATGAAGATAATTATACATATAATAATGGATGAAGATAATTATATATGTAATAATGAATGAAGATAATTATACATGTAATAATGGATGAAGATAATTGTACATATAATAATGGATGAAGATAATTATACATGTAATAATGGATGAATTAGATAATTATACATGTAATAATGGATGAAGATAATTATACATGTAATAATGGATGAAGTAGATAATTATACATATAATAATGAATGAAGATAATTATACATGTAATAATGGATGAAGTAGATAATTATACATGTAATAATGGATGAAGATAATTATATATGTAATAATGGATGAAGATAATTATACATGTAATAATGTATGAAGATAATTATACATGTAATAATGGATGAAGTAGATAATTATACATGTAATAATGGATAAAGTAGATAATTATACATGTAATAATGGATGAAGATAATTATATATGTAATAATGAATGAAGATAATTATACATGTAAGAATGGAAGAAGTAGATAATTATACATGTAATAATGGATGAAGTAGATAATTATACATGTAATAATGGATGAAGTAGATAATTATACATGTAGTAATGGATGAAGTAGATAATTATACATGTAATAATGGATGAAGTAGATAATTATACATGTAGTAATGGATGAAGTAGATAATTATACATGTAATAATGGATGAAGATAATTATACATGTAATAATGGATGAAGATAATTATACATGTAATAATGGATGAAGATAATTATATATGTAATAATTAATGAAGATAATTATACATGTAATAATGGATGAAGTAGATAATTATACATGTAATAATGGATGAAGATAATTATACATGTAATAATGGATGAAGATAATTGTACATATAATAATGGATGAAGATAATTATACATGTAATAATGGATGAAGATAATTATACATGTAATAATGGATGAAGTAGATAATTATACATGTAATAATGGATGAAGATAATTATACATGTAATAATGAATGAAGATAATTATACATGTAATAATGGATGAAGTAAATAATTATACATGTAATAATGGATGAAGATAATTATACATGCAATAATGGATGAAGTAGATAATTATACATGTAATAATGAATGAAGATAATTATACATGTAATAATGAATGAAGATAATTATACATGTAATAATGGATGAAGTAGATGTTTATACATGTAATTATGGATGAAGATAATTATACATGTAATAATGGATGAAGATAATTATATATGTAATAATGGATGAAGATAATTATACATGTAATAATGGATGAAGATAATTATACATGTAATAATGGATGAAGATAATTATACATGTAATAATGGATGAAGATAATTATACATGTAATAATGGATGAAGATAATTATACATATAATAATGGATGAAGTAGATAATTATACATGTAATAATGGATAAAGATAATTATACATGTAATAATGAATGAAGATAATTATACATGTAATAAAGGATGAAGTAAATAATTATACATGTAATAATGGATGAAGATAATTATACATGCAATAATGGATGAAGTAGATAATTATACATGTAATAATGAATGAAGATAATTATACATGTAATAATGAATGAAGATAATTATACATGTAATAATGGGTGAAGTAGATGTTTATACATGTAATTATGGATGAAGATAATTATACATGTAATAATGGATGAAGATAATTATATATGTAATAATGGATGAAGATAATTATACATGTAATAATGGATGAAGATAATTATACATGTAATAATGGATGAAGATAATTATACATATAATAATGGATGAAGTAGATAATTATACATGTAATAATGGATGAAGTAGATAATTATACATGTAATAATGGATGAAGTAGTTAATTATACATGTAACAATGGATGAAATAGATAATTATAAATGTAATAATGGATGAAGATAATTATACATGTAATAATGGATGAAGTAGATAATTATACATGTAATAATGGATGAAGTAGTTAATTATACATGTAACAATGGATGAAATAGATAATTATAAATGTAATAATGGATGAAGATAATTATACATGTAATAATGGATGAAGTAGATAATTATACATATAATAATGGATGAAGTAGATAATTATACATGTAATAATGGATGAAGTAGATAATTATACATGTAATAATGGATGAAGTAGATAATTATACATGTAATAATGGATGAAGTAGATAATTATACATGTAATATTGGATGAAGTAGATAATTATACATGTAATAATGAATGAAGTAGATAATTATACATGTAATAATGGATGAAGTAGATAATTATATATGTAATAATGGATGAAGATAATTATACATATAATAATGGATGAAGTAGATAATTATACATGTAATAATGGATGAAGATAATTATACATATAATAATGGATGAAGTAGATAATTATACATGTAATAATGGATGAAGATAATTATACATGTAATAATGGATGAAGTAGATAATTATACATGTAATAATGGATGAAGTAGATAATTATACATGTAATAATGGATGAAGTAGATAATTATACATGTAATAATGGATGAAGTAGATAATTATACATGTAATAATGGATGAAGATAATTATACATGTAATAATGGATGAAGTAGATAATTATACATGTAATAATGGATGAAGATAATTATACATGTAATAATGGATGAAGTAGATAATTATACATGTAATAATGGATGAAGATAATTATACATGTAATAATGGATGAAGTAGATAATTATACATGTAATAATGGATGAAGATAATTATACATGTAATAATGGATGAAGATAATTATACATGTGATAATGGATGAAGTAGATAATTATACATGTAATAATGGATGAAGATAATTATATATGTAATAATGGATGAAGTAGGTAATTATACATGTAATAATGGATGAAGATAATTATACATTTAATAATGGATGAAGTATATAATTATACATGTAATAATGGATGAAGTAGATAAGTATACATGTAATAATGGATGAAGATAATTATACATGTAATAATGGATGAAGTAGATAATTATACATGTAATAATTGATGAAGTAGATAATTATACAAGTAATATTGGATGAAGTAGATAATTATACATGTAATAATGGATGAAGATAATTATACATTTAATAATGGATGAAGTAGATAATTATACATGTAATAATGGATGAAGATAATTATACATGTAATAATGGATGAAGTAGATAATTATACATGTAATAATGGATGAAGTAGTTAATTATACATGTAACAATGGATGAAATAGATAATTATAAATGTAATAATGGATGCAGATAATTATACATGTAATAATGGATGAAGTAGATAATTATACATATAATAATGGATGAAGTAGATAATTATACATGTAATAATGGATGAAGATAATTATACATGTAATAATGGATGAAGTAGATAATTATACATGTAATAATGGATGAAGATAATTATACATGTAATAATGGATGAAGTAGATAATTATACATGTAATAATGGATGAAGATAATTATACATGTAATAATGGATGAAGTAGATAATTATACATGTAATAATGGATGAAGTAGATAATTATACATGTAATAATGGATGAAGATAATTATACATGTAATAATGGATTAAGTAGATAATTATACATGTAATAATGGATGAAGTAGATATTTATACATGTAATAATGGATGAAGATAATTATACATGTAATAATGGATGAAGTAGATAATTATACATGTAATAATGGATGAAGATAATTATACATGTAATAATGGATGAAGATAATTATACATGTAATAATGGATGAAGATAATTATACATGTGATAATGGATGAAGTAGATAATTATACATGTAATAATGGATGAAGATAATTATATATGTAATAATGGATGAAGTAGATAATTATACATGTAATAATGGATGAAGTAGATAATTATACATGTAATAATGGATGAAGTAGATAATTATACATGTAATAATGGATGAAGATAATTATACATGTAATAATGGATGAAGTAGATAATTATACATGTAATAATGGATGAAGATAATTATATATGTAATAATGGATGAAGATAATTATACATGTAATAATGGATGAAGTAGATAATTATACATGTAATAATGAATGAAGATAATTATACATGTAATAATGTATTAAGATAATTATACATGTAATAATGGATGAAGATAATTATACATGTAATAATGGATGAAGATAATTATACATGTAATAATGGATGAAGTAGATAATTATACATGTAATAATGGATGAAGATAATTATATATGTAATAATGGATGAAGATAATTATACATGTAATAATGGATGAAGTAGATAATTATACATATAATAATGGATGAAGATAATTATACATGTAATAATGGATGAAGATAATTATATATGTAATAATGGATGAAGATAATTATACATGTAATAATGGATGAAGTAGATAATTATACATATAATAATGGATGAAGATAATTATACATATAATAATGGATGAAGATAATTATACATGTAATAATGGATGAAGTAGATAATTATACATGTAATAATGGATGAAGATAATTATACATCTAATAATGGATGAAGTAGATAATTATATATGTAATAATGGATGAAGATAATTATATATGTAATAATGGATGAAGATAATTATACATGTAATAATGGATGAAGATAATTATACATCTAATAATGGATGAAGTAGATAATTATATATTGATTGATTGATTGAATGTTTATTTAGACACTTAAATAAATCATAAATGATTTCTCAAAGGTGTATATAATAGAATACAAATAATAAAAGTAGGTAAACAATAAATACCAATAATGATAATACAATAAAATAGAATAAGCCGTACGGAAATTAATTAATAAAATAATAATGACAAACAATATTAATAATTCAGGTTACCACCTGAGATCAATTGTTGTATATATTTCATGAATGTTTTATGCGATTTTATGGATCTAATATAGGGCGGGAGTGAATTCCATAGCTTAGGACCAATATAACTCAGTGCCCGAGTATTCATTTTTGAGGGACGTAGAATAGGGGTAGATAGAAGGTGAGATGCATGGTTTCTAAGTGATGGAAGGGGAGCTCTTTGTACTAGAGAAGCAGAAATATATGAAGGGCAATTTGAAGAATATATTGAGGAATGAACAATAGATAATATGCGATAAGCAGAGCGTTTGTTAAATGTGAACCATGGAGATATGTGTTGGTATGAGGAAGTAGAGGAATGATCTCGAATACGTAGGTTATATGTTGTACGGATTGATGAACGAATAACTCGATTTAAGGGAGAGATAGATGATAATGGAATATTTATAAGGATTGAGGAACAGTAATCTATGCGTGAGAGTACAAGGGAATTAACTAGAGTTTTAGTAAGAGATACAGTAATTGATTTTCGTATTTTTCTAATTCTAAATAGATGATAATTTGCAGATTTAGTGATGGCAGTAATATGAGGAATGAAGGAAAGTGTAGAATCAAAAAGTACACCTAAGTTAGATGCAGTAGGAGAAGGAGATATTACAATATTATCAATAAGAAAAGGAGGGAAGTAAGTTGGTGATGGAGAAAGATTCAACAATGTAGTTTTGGAAGTATTAAGGAGAAGATTATTAGAAATAAGCCATTCTTTAATGTCATTAGCACAATTAGAGAGTTGATTATTGAGACCTGGTGATGAATTAGTTGGAAGAAACATATATAGTTGTATGTCATCTGCATAAAGATGGTAATATATATTTGGATATTTAGATATTATGGATGGTAATGGGTATAAATAAATTGAGAAAAGTGAAGGACCGAGTACTGATCCTTGGGGAACACCATATTTCATAGGAGAAGGGGAAGAAAAAGAATTATATATTTTTACACTGCTACTACGGTCAAATAGATATGAAGTAAACCATGAGAGGGCAAGGTCTCTAACTCCAAGCAGATGTAGACGGGACAGTAGAATTTTGTGATCAAGCGTATCGAAAGCACTGGATATGTCCAGCATTACTAGTTGACAGCAGTTTTTAGTATTAAGGGTAGAAGTGATTACATCAATTACGTTTAGTAGTGCTGTTTCTGTGGAGTGTCCTCGGCGAAGGCACTTTGTTGAGGAATATGGAGATTATTGGCGGTTAAATATGAGATTAGTTGACGAGAGACAACTCTTTCCAAAATTTTACTCACCAAAGGTAGCTGAGAAATTGGGCGATAATTGAGAAGTGAATCAGGATCGAGTGAAGGTTTTTTAAGAATGGGAGTGATTATTGCTTGTTTAAAAATTGAAGGGACAGTACCGGAATTTAGGGAATATGAGATGATGTTACAGATAGTTGGACATAGATAATCGGAGTAAAGTTTAAAAATAGATAGTGGAACAGGATCGGAGGGAGATATCGAAGAGGATGCATTTAGTAGTTTAGATATGAGAGATATATGTGGCGGACGAAAAAAACTTAAGAAAACAGATATAGGTGGGGTAACTATGATTGAAGGATAATTGGCAGTAAGGGTATGGTTATTGATCTTTATTATGATGGAGTCAATCTTATTAGAAAATGTTTTGGAGAAAAGACAGCTTAATTGTAATGGAGAAATGTTAATTATAGATGGTAGTAATGCTGGTTTTGGGGGAGATAACAACTTATTAGCTAGTCTGAAAAGTCGTCGGTTATCAGAAGCAAGATCATTTATAACTTGAGTGTAATAGCTAGATTTGGCATAGGAAATTGCTAACTTGTAGATCTTACGTTGCTCAATGAATGAAGCTCTAGAAGATGAAGATCTCAAGGATATGTATGTTCTTTCAGATTTACGAAGTGATCGTTTCAAGGACATGAGGTGGGAAGTAAACCATGGGGTTTCAGGATGTAGAGTTACTGATATAGTTTTTGAAGGCGCATGTTTATCGAGAAGATGGGATAGTATGGAATTTAATACAACTGGAGAATAACAGTAGTCACCTAAAGCAGAATGTAAGTCAGCTAAGAATATCATGGAATTAATTTTCTTAATGGGTCTGTATGTAATACGTGTTTTCTGAGTAAGAGTGATAGTAAAGTTAGTTTTGAATGAGATAAGGAAGTGATCGGAAAGTAGATCAAGCCTAGAAATATTACTCACCACGAGTTTAGAATGGAGAGAACTGGAGAATACAAGATCAATAATATTGCCATTTATATGAGATGGGAAATTGACATGTTGTGATAGGGATAATGAATGTGTTAAATTAGTGAACATAATATGTGGATTTGAGGTAGCATTAAAATGATAGTTGAAATCACCAAGTATAATAGGGTGGTATGTGGGTGAACTAATGAGATCAGTAGCAAGATCGTTAAACTCACTTAGAAAGGAAGCGAATTCTGGTTTTGGCGGTCTATAAATGACAGTAATGGATATAGATTTGTGTTTTTGGGTGAATGATATGGTTAAGCAGTCAGAGTAGGAGAAGTTATGGGATATGGATATACATGGTAAAGGTAGAGAAGTTTTTACGAGGAAGCCAACCCCACCACCACGACCAAATGTAATAATGGATGAAGATAATTATATATGTAATAATGGATGAAGATAATTATACATGTAATAATGGATGAAGTAGATAATTATACATGTAATAATGGATGAAGTAGATAATTATATATGTAATAATGGATGAAGATAATTATATATGTAATAATGGATGAAGATAATTATACATGTAATAATGGATGAAGTAGATAATTATACATGTAATAATGGATGAAGTAGATAATTATACATGTAATAATGGATGAAGTAGATAATTATACATGTAATGGATTAAGATAATTATACATGTAATAATGGATGAAGATAATTATATATGTAATAATGAATGAAGATAATTATACATGTAAGAATGGAAGAAGTAGATAATTATACATGTAATAATGGATGAAGTAGATAATTATACATGTAATAATGGATGAAGATAATTATACATGTAATAATGGATGAAGTAGATAATTATACATGTAATAATGGATAAAGTAGATAATTATACATGTAATAATGGATGAAGATAATTATATATGTAATAATGAATGAAGATAATTATACATGTAAGAATGGAAGAAGTAGATAATTATACATGTAATAATGGATGAAGTAGATAATTATACATGTAATAATGGATGAAGTAGATAATTATACATGTAGTAATGGATGAAGTAGATAATTATACATGTAATAATGGATGAAGATAATTATATATGTAATAATGGATGAAGATAATTATACATATAATAATGGATGAAGTAGATAATTATACATGTAATAATGGATGAAGATAATTATATATGTAATAATGAATGAAGATAATTATACATGTAATAATGGATGAAGTAGATAATTATACATGTAATAATGGATGAAGATAATTATACATGTAATAATGGATGAAGATAATTGTACATATAATAATGGATGAAGATAATTATACATGTAATAATGGATGAAGATAATTATATATGTAATAATGAATGAAGATAATTATACATGTAATAATGGATGAAGTAGATAATTATACATGTAATAATGGATGAAGATAATTATACATGTAATAATGGATGAAGATAATTGTACATATAATAATGGATGAAGATAATTATACATGTAATAATGGATGAAGATAATTATATATGTAATAATGAATGAAGATAATTATACATGTAATAATGGATGAAGATAATTGTACATATAATAATGGATGAAGATAATTATACATGTAATAATGGATGAAGTAGATAATTATACATGTAATGATGAATGAAGATAATTATACATGTAATAATGGATGAAGATAATTATACATGTAATAATGGATGAAGATAATTATACATGTAATAATGGATGAAGTAGATAATTATACATGTAATAATGGATGAAGATAATTGTACATATAATAATGGATGAAGATAATTATACATGTAATAATGGATGAAGATAATTATATATGTAATAATGAATGAAGATAATTATACATGTAATAATTAATGAAGTAGATAATTATACATGTAATAATGGATGAAGATAATTATACATGTAATAATGGATGAAGTAGATAATTATACATGTAATAATGGATGAAGTAGATAATTATACATATAATAATGGATGAAGATAATTATACATGTAATAATGGATGAAATAGATAATTATACATGTAATAATGGATGAAGTAGATAATTATACATGTAATAATGGATGAAGATAATTATACATGTAATAATGGATGAAGTAGATAATTATACATGTAATAATGGATGAAGATAATTATACATGTAATAATGGATGAAGATAATTATACATGTATTAATGGATGAAGATAATTATACATGTAATAATGGATGAAGATAATTATACATATAATAATGGATGAAGTAGATAATTATATATGTAATAATGGATGAAGATAATTATACATGTAATAATGGATGAAGATAATTATAAATGTAATAATGGATGAAGATAATTATACATGTACTAATGGATTAAGTAGATAATTATACATGTAATAATGGATGAAGAAGATAATTATACATGTAATAATGGATGAAGATAATTATAAATGTAATAATGGATGAAGAAGATAATTATACATGTAATAATGGATGAAGAAGATAATTATACATGTAATAATGGATGAAGTAGATACTTATACATATAATAATGGATGAAGTAGATAATTATACATGTAATAATGGATGAAGTAGATAATTATACATGTAATAATGGATGAAGTAGATAATTATACATGTAATAATGGATGAAGATAATTATATATGTAATAATGGATGAAGATAATTATACATATAATAATGGATGAAGTAGATAATTATACATGTAATAATGGATGAAGATAATTATACATGTAATAATGGATGAAGTAGATAATTATACATGTAATGATGAATGAAGATAATTATACATGTAATAATGGATGAAGTAGATAATTATACATGTAATAATGGATGAAGTAGATAATTATACATGTAATAATGGATGAAGATAATTATACATGTAATAATGGATGAAGTAGATAATTATACATGTAATGATGAATGAAGATAATTATACATGTAATAATGGATGAAGATAATTATACATATAATGATGGATGAAGATAATTATACATATAATAATGGATGAAGATAATTATATATGTAATAATGAATGAAGATAATTATACATGTAATAATGGATGAAGATAATTGTACATATAATAATGGATGAAGATAATTATACATGTAATAATGGATGAATTAGATAATTATACATGTAATAATGGATGAAGATAATTATACATGTAATAATGGATGAAGTAGATAATTATACATATAATAATGAATGAAGATAATTATACATGTAATAATGGATGAAGTAGATAATTATACATGTAATAATGGATGAAGATAATTATATATGTAATAATGGATGAAGATAATTATACATGTAATAATGTATGAAGATAATTATACATGTAATAATGGATGAAGTAGATAATTATACATGTAATAATGGATAAAGTAGATAATTATACATGTAATAATGGATGAAGATAATTATATATGTAATAATGAATGAAGATAATTATACATGTAAGAATGGAAGAAGTAGATAATTATACATGTAATAATGGATGAAGTAGATAATTATACATGTAATAATGGATGAAGTAGATAATTATACATGTAGTAATGGATGAAGTAGATAATTATACATGTAATAATGGATGAAGTAGATAATTATACATGTAGTAATGGATGAAGTAGATAATTATACATGTAATAATGGATGAAGATAATTATATATGTAATAATGGATGAAGATAATTATACATATAATAATGGATGAAGTAGATAATTATACATGTAATAATAGATGAAGATAATTATACATGTAATAATGGATGAAGATAATTATACATGTAATAATGGATGAAGATAATTGTACATATAATAATGGATGAAGATAATTATACATGTAATAATGGATGAAGTAGATAATTATACATGTAATGATGAATGAAGATAATTATACATGTAATAATGGATGAAGATAATTATACATGTAATAATGGATGAAGATAATTATACATGTAATAATGGATGAAGTAGATAATTATACATGTAATAATGGATGAAGATAATTGTACATATAATAATGGATGAAGATAATTATACATGTAATAATGGATGAAGATAATTATATATGTAATAATGAATGAAGATAATTATACATGTAATAATTAATGAAGTAGATAATTATACATGTAATAATGGATGAAGATAATTATACATGTAATAATGGATGAAGTAGATAATTATACATGTAATAATGGATGAAGTAGATAATTATACATATAATAATGGATGAAGATAATTATACATGTAATAATGGATGAAATAGATAATTATACATGTAATAATGGATGAAGTAGATAATTATACATGTAATAATGGATGAAGATAATTATACATGTAATAATGGATGAAGTAGATAATTATACATGTAATAATGGATGAAGATAATTATACATGTAATAATGGATGAAGATAATTATACATGTATTAATGGATGAAGATAATTATACATGTAATAATGGATGAAGATAATTATACATATAATAATGGATGAAGTAGATAATTATATATGTAATAATGGATGAAGATAATTATACATGTAATAATGGATGAAGATAATTATAAATGTAATAATGGATGAAGATAATTATACATGTACTAATGGATTAAGTAGATAATTATACATGTAATAATGGATGAAGAAGATAATTATACATGTAATAATGGATGAAGATAATTATAAATGTAATAATGGATGAAGAAGATAATTATACATGTAATAATGGATGAAGAAGATAATTATACATGTAATAATGGATGAAGTAGATACTTATACATATAATAATGGATGAAGTAGATAATTATACATGTAATAATGGATGAAGTAGATAATTATACATGTAATAATGGATGAAGTAGATAATTATACATGTAATAATGGATGAAGATAATTGTACATATAATAATGGATGAAGATAATTACACATGTAATAATGGATGAATTAGATAATTATACATGTAATAATGGATGAAGATAATTATACATGTAATAATGGATGAAGTAGATAATTATACATATAATAATGAATGAAGATAATTATACATGTAATAATGGATGAAGTAGATAATTATACATGTAATAATGGATGAAGATAATTATATATGTAATAATGGATGAAGATAATTATACATGTAATAATGTATGAAGATAATTATACATGTAATAATGGATGAAGTAGATAATTATACATGTAATAATGGATAAAGTAGATAATTATACATGTAATAATGGATGAAGATAATTATATATGTAATAATGAATGAAGATAATTATACATGTAAGAATGGAAGAAGTAGATAATTATACATGTAATAATGGATGAAGTAGATAATTATACATGTAATAATGGATGAAGTAGATAATTATACATGTAGTAATGGATGAAGTAGATAATTATACATGTAATAATGGATGAAGTAGATAATTATACATGTAGTAATGGATGAAGTAGATAATTATACATGTAATAATGGATGAAGATAATTATATATGTAATAATGGATGAAGATAATTATACATATAATAATGGATGAAGTAGATAATTATACATGTAATAATAGATGAAGATAATTATACATGTAATAATGGATGAAGATAATTATACATGTAATAATGTATGAAGTAGATAATTATACATGTAATAATGAATGAAGTAGATAATTATACATGTAATAATGGATGAAGATAATTATACATGTAATAATGGATGAAGATAATTATACATGTAATAATGGATGAAGTAGATAATTATACATGTAATAATGGATGAAGATAATTATACATGTAATAATGAATGAAGATAATTATACATGTAATAATGGATGAAGTAAATAATTATACATGTAATAATGGATGAAGATAATTATACATGCAATAATGGATGAAGTAGATAATTATACATGTAATAATGAATGAAGATAATTATACATGTAATAATGAATGAAGATAATTATACATGTAATAATGGATGAAGTAGATGTTTATACATGTAATTATGGATGAAGATAATTATACATGTAATAATGGATGAAGATAATTATATATGTAATAATGGATGAAGATAATTATACATGTAATAATGGATGAAGATAATTATACATGTAATAATGGATGAAGATAATTATACATGTAATAATGGATGAAGATAATTATACATGTAATAATGGATGAAGATAATTATACATATAATAATGGATGAAGTAGATAATTATACATGTAATAATGGATAAAGATAATTATACATGTAATAATGAATGAAGATAATTATACATGTAATAATGGATGAAGTAAATAATTATACATGTAATAATGGATGAAGATAATTATACATGCAATAATGGATGAAGTAGATAATTATACATGTAATAATGAATGAAGATAATTATACATGTAATAATGAATGAAGATAATTATACATGTAATAATGGATGAAGTAGATGTTTATACATGTAATTATGGATGAAGATAATTATACATGTAATAATGGATGAAGATAATTATATATGTAATAATGGATGAAGATAATTATACATGTAATAATGGATGAAGATAATTATACATGTAATAATGGATGAAGATAATTATACATATAATAATGGATGAAGTAGATAATTATACATGTAATAATGGATGAAGTAGATAATTATACATGTAATAATGGATGAAGTAATTAATTATACATGTAACAATGGATGAAATAGATAATTATAAATGTAATAATGGATGAAGATAATTATACATGTAATAATGGATGAAGTAGATAATTATACATGTAATAATGGATGAAGTAGTTAATTATACATGTAACAATGGATGAAATAGATAATTATAAATGTAATAATGGATGAAGATAATTATACATGTAATAATGGATGAAGTAGTTAATTATACATGTAACAATGGATGAAATAGATAATTATAAATGTAATAATGGATGAAGATAATTATACATGTAATAATGGATGAAGTAGATAATTATACATATAATAATGGATGAAGTAGATAATTATACATGTAATAATGGATGAAGTAGATAATTATACATGTAATAATGGATGAAGTAGATAATTATACATGTAATAATGGATGAAGTAGATAATTATACATGTAATATTGGATGAAGTAGATAATTATACATGTAATAATGAATGAAGTAGATAATTATACATGTAATAATGGATGAAGTAGATAATTATATATGTAATAATGGATGAAGATAATTATACATATAATAATGGATGAAGTAGATAATTATACATGTAATAATGGATGAAGATAATTATACATATAATAATGGATGAAGTAGATAATTATACATGTAATAATGGATGAAGATAATTATACATGTAATAATGGATGAAGTAGATAATTATACATGTAATAATGGATGAAGTAGATAATTATACATGTAATAATGGATGAAGTAGATAATTATACATGTAATAATGGATGAAGTAGATAATTATACATGTAATAATGGATGAAGATAATTATACATGTAATAATGGATGAAGTAGATAATTATACATGTAATAATGGATGAAGATAATTATACATGTAATAATGGATGAAGATAATTATACATGTAATAATGGATGAAGTAGATAATTATACATGTAATAATGGATGAAGATAATTATACATGTAATAATGGATGAAGTAGATAATTATACATGTAATGATGAATGAAGATAATTATACATGTAATAATGGATGAAGTAGATAATTATACATGTAATAATGGATGAAGTAGATAATTATACATGTAATAATGGATGAAGATAATTATACATGTAATAATGGATGAAGTAGATAATTATACATGTAATGATGAATGAAGATAATTATACATGTAATAATGGATGAAGATAATTATACATATAATGATGGATGAAGATAATTATACATATAATAATGGATGAAGATAATTATATATGTAATAATGAATGAAGATAATTATACATGTAATAATGGATGAAGATAATTATACATATAATAATGGATGAAGATAATTATACATGTAATAATGGATGAATTAGATAATTATACATGTAATAATGGATGAAGATAATTATACATGTAATAATGGATGAAGTAGATAATTATACATATAATAATGAATGAAGATAATTATACATGTAATAATGGATGAAGTAGATAATTATACATGTAATAATGGATGAAGATAATTATATATGTAATAATGGATGAAGATAATTATACATGTAATAATGTATGAAGATAATTATACATGTAATAATGGATGAAGTAGATAATTATACATGTAATAATGGATAAAGTAGATAATTATACATGTAATAATGGATGAAGATAATTATATATGTAATAATGAATGAAGATAATTATACATGTAAGAATGGAAGAAGTAGATAATTATACATGTAATAATGGATGAAGTAGATAATTATACATGTAATAATGGATGAAGTAGATAATTATACATGTAGTAATGGATGAAGTAGATAATTATACATGTAATAATGGATGAAGTAGATAATTATACATGTAGTAATGGATGAAGTAGATAATTATACATGTAATAATGGATGAAGATAATTATACATGTAATAATGGATGAAGATAATTATACATGTAATAATGGATGAAGATAATTATATATGTAATAATGAATGAAGATAATTATACATGTAATAATGGATGAAGTAGATAATTATACATGTAATAATGGATGAAGATAATTATACATGTAATAATGGATGAAGATAATTGTACATATAATAATGGATGAAGATAATTATACATGTAATAATGGATGAAGATAATTATACATGTAATAATGGATGAAGTAGATAATTATACATGTAATAATGGATGAAGATAATTATACATGTAATAATGAATGAAGATAATTATACATGTAATAATGGATGAAGTAAATAATTATACATGTAATAATGGATGAAGATAATTATACATGCAATAATGGATGAAGTAGATAATTATACATGTAATAATGAATGAAGATAATTATACATGTAATAATGAATGAAGATAATTATACATGTAATAATGGATGAAGTAGATGTTTATACATGTAATTATGGATGAAGATAATTATACATGTAATAATGGATGAAGATAATTATATATGTAATAATGGATGAAGATAATTATACATGTAATAATGGATGAAGATAATTATACATGTAATAATGGATGAAGATAATTATACATGTAATAATGGATGAAGATAATTATACATGTAATAATGGATGAAGATAATTATACATATAATAATGGATGAAGTAGATAATTATACATGTAATAATGGATAAAGATAATTATACATGTAATAATGAATGAAGATAATTATACATGTAATAATGGATGAAGTAAATAATTATACATGTAATAATGGATGAAGATAATTATACATGCAATAATGGATGAAGTAGATAATTATACATGTAATAATGAATGAAGATAATTATACATGTAATAATGAATGAAGATAATTATACATGTAATAATGGGTGAAGTAGATGTTTATACATGTAATTATGTATGAAGATAATTATACATGTAATAATGGATGAAGATAATTATATATGTAATAATGGATGAAGATAATTATACATGTAATAATGGATGAAGATAATTATACATGTAATAATGGATGAAGTAGATAATTATACATGTAATAATGGATGAAGTAGTTAATTATACATGTAACAATGGATGAAATAGATAATTATAAATGTAATAATGGATGAAGATAATTATACATGTAATAATGGATGAAGTAGATAATTATACATGTAATAATGGATGAAGTAGTTAATTATACATGTAACAATGGATGAAATAGATAATTATAAATGTAATAATGGATGAAGATAATTATACATGTAATAATGGATGAAGTAGATAATTATACATATAATAATGGATGAAGTAGATAATTATATATGTAATAATGGATGAAGTAGATAATTATACATGTAATAATGGATGAAGTAGATAATTATACATGTAATAATGGATGAAGTAGATAATTATACATGTAATATTGGATGAAGTAGATAATTATACATGTAATAATGAATGAAGTAGATAATTATACATGTAATAATGGATGAAGTAGATAATTATACATGTAATAATGGATGAAGTAGATAATTATACATGTAATAATGGATGAAGATAATTATACATGCAATAATGGATGAAGATAATTATACATATAATAATGGATGAAGATAATTATACATGTAATAATGGATGAAGATAATTATACATGTAATAATGGATGAAGATAATTATACATATAATAATGGATGAAGTAGATAATTATACATGTAATAATGGATGAAGATAATTATACATATAATAATGGATGAAGTAGATAATTATACATGTAATAATGGATGAAGATAATTATACATGTAATAATGGATGAAGTAGATAATTATACATGTAATAATGGATGAAGTAGATAATTATACATGTAATAATGGATGAAGTAGATAATTATACATGTAATAATGGATGAAGTAGATAATTATACATGTAATAATGGATGAAGATAATTATACATGTAATAATGGATGAAGTAGATAATTATACATGTAATAATGGATGAAGATAATTATACATGTAATAATGGATGAAGTAGATAATTATACATGTAATAATGGATGAAGATAATTATACATGTAATAATGGATGAAGTAGATAATTATACATGTAATAATGGATGAAGATAATTATACATGTAATAATGGATGAAGATAATTATACATGTGATAATGGATGAAGTAGATAATTATACATGTAATAATGGATGAAGATAATTATATATGTAATAATGGATGAAGTAGGTAATTATACATGTAATAATGGATGAAGATAATTATACATTTAATAATGGATGAAGTATATAATTATACATGTAATAATGGATGAAGTAGATAAGTATACATGTAATAATGGATGAAGATAATTATACATGTAATAATGGATGAAGTAGATAATTATACATGTAATAATTGATGAAGTAGATAATTATACAAGTAATATTGGATGAAGTAGATAATTATACATGTAATAATGGATGAAGATAATTATACATTTAATAATGGATGAAGTAGATAATTATACATGTAATAATGGATGAAGATAATTATACATGTAATAATGGATGAAGTAGATAATTATACATGTAATAATGGATGAAGTAGTTAATTATACATGTAACAATGGATGAAATAGATAATTATAAATGTAATAATGGATGAAGATAATTATACATGTAATAATGGATGAAGTAGATAATTATACATATAATAATGGATGAAGTAGATAATTATACATGTAATAATGGATGAAGATAATTATACATGTAATAATGGATGAAGTAGATAATTATACATGTAATAATGGATGAAGATAATTATACATGTAATAATGGATGAAGTAGATAATTATACATGTAATAATGGATGAAGATAATTATACATGTAATAATGGATGAAGTAGATAATTATACATGTAATAATGGATGAAGTAGATAATTATACATGTAATAATGGATGAAGATAATTATACATGTAATAATGGATGAAGTAGATAATTATACATGTAATAATGGATGAAGTAGATATTTATACATGTAATAATGGATGAAGATAATTATACATGTAATAATGGATGAAGTAGATAATTATACATGTAATAATGGATGAAGATAATTATACATGTAATAATGGATGAAGATAATTATACATGTAATAATGGATGAAGATAATTATACATGTGATAATGGATGAAGTAGATAATTATACATGTAATAATGGATGAAGATAATTATATATGTAATAATGGATGAAGTAGATAATTATACATGTAATAATGGATGAAGTAGATAATTATACATGTAATAATGGATGAAGTAGATAATTATACATGTAATAATGGATGAAGATAATTATACATGTAATAATGGATGAAGTAGATAATTATACATGTAATAATGGATGAAGATAATTATATATGTAATAATGGATGAAGATAATTATACATGTAATAATGGATGAAGTAGATAATTATACATGTAATAATGAATGAAGATAATTATACATGTAATAATGTATTAAGATAATTATACATGTAATAATGGATGAAGATAATTATACATGTAATAATGGATGAAGATAATTATACATGTAATAATGGATGAAGTAGATAATTATACATGTAATAATGGATGAAGATAATTATATATGTAATAATGGATGAAGATAATTATACATGTAATAATGGATGAAGTAGATAATTATACATATAATAATGGATGAAGATAATTATACATGTAATAATGGATGAAATAGATAATTATAAATGTAATAATGGATGAAGATAATTATACATGTAATAATGGATGAAGTAGATAATTATACATATAATAATGGATGAAGATAATTATACATATAATAATGGATGAAGATAATTATACATGTAATAATGGATGAAGTAGATAATTATACATGTAATAATGGATGAAGATAATTATACATCTAATAATGGATGAAGTAGATAATTATATATGTAATAATGGATGAAGATAATTATATATGTAATAATGGATGAAGATAATTATACATGTAATAATGGATGAAGATAATTATACATCTAATAATGGATGAAGTAGATAATTATATATTGATTGATTGATTGAATGTTTATTTAGACACTTAAATAAATCATAAATGATTTCTCAAAGGTGTATATAATAGAATACAAATAATAAAAGTAGGTAAACAATAAATACCAATAATAATAATACAATAAAATAGAATAAGCCGTACGGAAATTAATTAATAAAATAATAATGACAAACAATATTAATAATTCAGGTTACCACCTGAGATCAATTGTTGTATATATTTCATGAATGTTTTATGCGATTTTATGGATCTAATATAGGGCGGGAGTGAATTCCATAGCTTAGGACCAATATAACTCAGTGCCCGAGTATTCATTTTTGAGGGACGTAGAATAGGGGTAGATAGAAGGTGAGATGCATGGTTTCTAAGTGATGGAAGGGGAGCTCTTTGTACTAGAGAAGCAGAAATATATGAAGGGCAATTTGAAGAGTATATTGAGGAATGAACAATAGATAATATGCGATAAGCAGAGCGTTTGTTAAATGTGAACCATGGAGATATGTGTTGGTATGAGGAAGTAGAGGAATGATCTCGAATACGTAGGTTATATGTTGTACGGATTGATGAACGAATAACTCGATTTAAGGGAGAGATAGATGATAATGGAATATTTATAAGGATTGAGGAACAGTAATCTATGCGTGAGAGTACAAGGGAATTAACTAGAGTTTTAGTAAGAGATACAGTAATTGATTTTCGTATTTTTCTAATTCTAAATAGATGATAATTTGCAGATTTAGTGATGGCAGTAATATGAGGAATGAAGGAAAGTGTAGAATCAAAAAGTACACCTAAGTTAGATGCAGTAGGAGAAGGAGATATTACAATATTATCAATAAGAAAAGGAGGGAAGTAAGTTGGTGATGGAGAAAGATTCAACAATGTAGTTTTGGAAGTATTAAGGAGAAGATTATTAGAAATAAGCCATTCTTTAATGTCATTAGCACAATTAGAGAGTTGATTATTGAGACCTGGTGATGAATTAGTTGGAAGAAACATATATAGTTGTATGTCATCTGCATAAAGATGGTAATATATATTTGGATATTTAGATATTATGGATGGTAATGGGTATAAATAAATTGAGAAAAGTGAAGGACCGAGTACTGATCCTTGGGGAACACCATATTTCATAGGAGAAGGGGAAGAAAAAGAATTATATATTTTTACACTGCTACTACGGTCAAATAGATATGAAGTAAACCATGAGAGGGCAAGGTCTCTAACTCCAAGCAGGTGTAGACGGGACAGTAGAATTTTGTGATCAAGCGTATCGAAAGCACTGGATATGTCCAGCATTACTAGTTGACAGCAGTTTTTAGTATTAAGGGTAGAAGTGATTACATCAATTACGTTTAGTAGTGCTGTTTCTGTGGAGTGTCCTCGGCGAAGGCACTTTGTTGAGGAATATGGAGATTATTGGCGGTTAAATATGAGATTAGTTGACGAGAGACAACTCTTTCCAAAATTTTACTCACCAAAGGTAGCTGAGAAATTGGGCGATAATTGAGAAGTGAATCAGGATCGAGTGAAGGTTTTTTAAGAATGGGAGTGATTATTGCTTGTTTAAAAATTGAAGGGACAGTACCGGAATTTAGGGAATATGAGATGATGTTACAGATAGTTGGACATAGATAATCGGAGTAAAGTTTAAAAATAGATAGTGGAACAGGATCGGAGAGAGATATCGAAGAGGATGCATTTAGTAGTTTAGATATGAGAGATATATGTGGCGGACGAAAAAAACTTAAGAAAACAGATATAGGTGGGGTAACTATGATTGAAGGATAATTGGCAGTAAGGGTATGGTTATTGATCTTTATTATGATGGAGTCAATCTTATTAGAAAATGTTTTGGAGAAAAGACAGCTTAATTGTAATGGAGAAATGTTAATTATAGATGGTAGTAATGCTGGTTTTGGGGGAGATAACAACTTATTAGCTAGTCTGAAAAGTCGTCGGTTATCAGAAGCAAGATCATTTATAACCTGAGTGTAATAGCTAGATTTGGCATAGGAAATTGCTAACTTGTAGATCTTACGTTGCTCAATGAATGAAGCTCTAGAAGATGAAGATCTCAAGGATATGTATGTTCTTTCAGATTTACGAAGTGATCGTTTCAAGGACATGAGGTGGGAAGTAAACCATGGGGTTTCAGGATGTAGAGTTACTGATATAGTTTTTGAAGGCGCATGTTTATCGAGAAGATGGGATAGTATGGAATTTAATACAACTGGAGAATAACAGTAGTCACCTAAAGCAGAATGTAAGTCAGCTAAGAATATCATGGAATTAATTTTCTTAATGGGTCTGTATGTAATACGTGTTTTCTGAGTAAGAGTGATAGTAAAGTTAGTTTTGAATGAGATAAGGAAGTGATCGGAAAGTAGATCAAGCCTAGAAATATTACTCACCACGAGTTTAGAATGGAGAGAACTGGAGAATACAAGATCAATAATATTGCCATTTATATGAGATGGGAAATTGACATGTTGTGATAGGGATAATGAATGTGTTAAATTAGTGAACATAATATGTGGATTTGAGGTAGCATTAAAATGATAGTTGAAATCACCAAGTATAATAGGGTGGTATGTGGGTGAACTAATGAGATCAGTAGCAAGATCGTTAAACTCACTTAGAAAGGAAGCGAATTCTGGTTTTGGCGGTCTATAAATGACAGTAATTGATATAGATTTGTGTTTTTGGGTGAATGATATGGTTAAGCAGTCAGAGTAGGAGAAGTTATGGGATATGGATATACATGGTAAAGGTAGAGAAGTTTTTACGAGGAAGCCAACCCCACCACCACGACCAAATGTAATAATGGATGAAGATAATTATATATGTAATAATGGATGAAGATAATTATACATGTAATAATGGATGAAGTAGATAATTATACATGTAATAATGGATGAAGTAGATAATTATATATGTAATAATGGATGAAGATAATTATATATGTAATAATGGATGAAGATAATTATACATGTAATAATGGATGAAGTAGATAATTATACATGTAATAATGGATGAAGTAGATAATTATACATGTAATAATGGATGAAGTAGATAATTATACATGTAATAATGGATGAATTAGTTAATTATACATGTAACAATGGATGAAATAGATAATTATAAATGTAATAATGGATGAAGTAGATAATTATACATGTAATAATGGATGAAGATAATTATACATATAATAATGGATGAAGTAGATAATTATACATGTAATAATGGATGAAGATAATTATACATGTAATAATGGATGAAGTAGATAATTATACATGTAATAATGGATGAAGTAGATAATTATACATGTAATAATGGATGAAGTAGATAATTATACATGTAATAATGGATGAAGTAGATAATTATACATGTAATAATGGATGAAGATAATTATACATGTAATAATGGATGAAGTAGATAATTATACATGTAATAATGGATGAAGATAATTATACATGTAATAATGGATGAAGTAGATAATTATACATGTAATAATGGATGAAGATAATTATACATGTAATAATGGATGAAGTAGATAATTATACATGTAATAATGGATGAAGATAATTATACATGTAATAATGGATGAAGATAATTATACATGTGATAATGGATGAAGTAGATAATTATACATGTAATAATGGATGAAGATAATTATATATGTAATAATGGATGAAGTAGGTAATTATACATGTAATAATGGATGAAGATAATTATACATTTAATAATGGATGAAGTATATAATTATACATGTAATAATGGATGAAGTAGATAAGTATACATGTAATAATGGATGAAGATAATTATACATGTAATAATGGATGAAGTAGATAATTATACATGTAATAATTGATGAAGTAGATAATTATACAAGTAATATTGGATGAAGTAGATAATTATACATGTAATAATGGATGAAGATAATTATACATTTAATAATGGATGAAGTAGATAATTATACATGTAATAATGGATGAAGATAATTATACATGTAATAATGGATGAAGTAGATAATTATACATGTAATAATGGATGAAGTAGTTAATTATACATGTAACAATGGATGAAATAGATAATTATAAATGTAATAATGGATGCAGATAATTATACATGTAATAATGGATGAAGTAGATAATTATACATATAATAATGGATGAAGTAGATAATTATACATGTAATAATGGATGAAGATAATTATACATGTAATAATGGATGAAGTAGATAATTATACATGTAATAATGGATGAAGATAATTATACATGTAATAATGGATGAAGTAGATAATTATACATGTAATAATGGATGAAGATAATTATACATGTAATAATGGATGAAGTAGATAATTATACATGTAATAATGGATGAAGTAGATAATTATACATGTAATAATGGATGAAGATAATTATACATGTAATAATGGATTAAGTAGATAATTATACATGTAATAATGGATGAAGTAGATATTTATACATGTAATAATGGATGAAGATAATTATACATGTAATAATGGATGAAGTAGATAATTATACATGTAATAATGGATGAAGATAATTATACATGTAATAATGGATGAAGATAATTATACATGTAATAATGGATGAAGATAATTATACATGTGATAATGGATGAAGTAGATAATTATACATGTAATAATGGATGAAGATAATTATATATGTAATAATGGATGAAGTAGATAATTATACATGTAATAATGGATGAAGTAGATAATTATACATGTAATAATGGATGAAGTAGATAATTATACATGTAATAATGGATGAAGATAATTATACATGTAATAATGGATGAAGTAGATAATTATACATGTAATAATGGATGAAGATAATTATATATGTAATAATGGATGAAGATAATTATACATGTAATAATGGATGAAGTAGATAATTATACATGTAATAATGAATGAAGATAATTATACATGTAATAATGTATTAAGATAATTATACATGTAATAATGGATGAAGATAATTATACATGTAATAATGGATGAAGATAATTATACATGTAATAATGGATGAAGTAGATAATTATATATTGATTGATTGATTGAATGTTTATTTAGACACTTAAATAAATCATAAATGATTTCTCAAAGGTGTATATAATAGAATACAAATAATAAAAGTAGGTAAACAATAAATACCAATAATGATAATACAATAAAATAGAATAAGCCGTACGGAAATTAATTAATAAAATAATAATGACAAACAATATTAATAATTCAGGTTACCACCTGAGATCAATTGTTGTATATATTTCATGAATGTTTTATGCGATTTTATGGATCTAATATAGGGCGGGAGTGAATTCCATAGCTTAGGACCAATATAACTCAGTGCCCGAGTATTCATTTTTGAGGGACGTAGAATAGGGGTAGATAGAAGGTGAGATGCATGGTTTCTAAGTGATGGAAGGGGAGCTCTTTGTACTAGAGAAGCAGAAATATATGAAGGGCAATTTGAAGAGTATATTGAGGAATGAACAATAGATAATATGCGATAAGCAGAGCGTTTGTTAAATGTGAACCATGGAGATATGTGTTGGTATGAGGAAGTAGAGGAATGATCTCGAATACGTAGGTTATATGTTGTACGGATTGATGAACGAATAACTCGATTTAAGGGAGAGATAGATGATAATGGAATATTTATAAGGATTGAGGAACAGTAATCTATGCGTGAGAGTACAAGGGAATTAACTAGAGTTTTAGTAAGAGATACAGTAATTGATTTTCGTATTTTTCTAATTCTAAATAGATGATAATTTGCAGATTTAGTGATGGCAGTAATATGAGGAATGAAGGAAAGTGTAGAATCAAAAAGTACACCTAAGTTAGATGCAGTAGGAGAAGGAGATATTACAATATTATCAATAAGAAAAGGAGGGAAGTAAGTTGGTGATGGAGAAAGATTCAACAATGTAGTTTTGGAAGTATTAAGGAGAAGATTATTAGAAATAAGCCATTCTTTAATGTCATTAGCACAATTAGAGAGTTGATTATTGAGACCTGGTGATGAATTAGTTGGAAGAAACATATATAGTTGTATGTCATCTGCATAAAGATGGTAATATATATTTGGATATTTAGATATTATGGATGGTAATGGGTATAAATAAATTGAGAAAAGTGAAGGACCGAGTACTGATCCTTGGGGAACACCATATTTCATAGGAGAAGGGGAAGAAAAAGAATTATATATTTTTACACTGCTACTACGGTCAAATAGATATGAAGTAAACCATGAGAGGGCAAGGTCTCTAACTCCAAGCAGGTGTAGACGGGACAGTAGAATTTTGTGATCAAGCGTATCGAAAGCACTGGATATGTCCAGCATTACTAGTTGACAGCAGTTTTTAGTATTAAGGGTAGAAGTGATTACATCAATTACGTTGAGAACTGGAGAATACAAGATCAATAATATTGCCATTTATATGAGATGGGAAATTGACATGTTGTGATAGGGATAATGAATGTGTTAAATTAGTGAACATAATATGTGGATTTGAGGTAGCATTAAAATGATAGTTGAAATCACCAAATATAATAGGGTGGTATGTGGGTGAACTAATGAGATCAGTAGCAAGATCGTTAAACTCACTTAGAAAGGAAGCGAATTCTGGTTTTGACGGTCTATAAATGACAGTAATGGATATAGATTTGTGTTTTTGGGTGAATGATATGGTTAAGCAGTCAGAGTAGGAGAAGTTATGGGATATGGATATACATGGTAAAGGTAGAGAAGTTTTTACGAGGAAGCCAACCCCACCACCACGACCAAATGTAATAATGGATGAAGATAATTATATATGTAATAATGGATGAAGATAATTATACATGTAATAATGGATGAAGTAGATAATTATACATGTAATAATGGATGAAGTAGATAATTATATATGTAATAATGGATGAAGATAATTATACATGTAATAATGGATGAAGTAGATAATTATACATGTAATAATGGATGAAGAAGATAATTATACATGTAATAATGGATGAAGATAATTATACATGTAATTATGGATGAAGATAATTATACATGTAATAATGGATGAAGATAATTATACATGTAATAATGGATGAAGATAATTATACATGTAATAATGGATGAAGTAAATAATTATACATGTAATAATGGATGAAGATAATTATACATGTAATAATGGATGAAGTAGATAATTATACATATAATAATGGATGAAGATAATTATACATGTAATAATGGATGAAGAAGATAATTATACATGTAATAATGGATGAAGTTGATAATTATACATATAATAATGGATGAAGATAATTATACATGTAATAATGGATGAAGTAGATAATTATACATGTAATAATGGATGAAGATAATTATACATGTAATAATGGATGAAGATAATTATACATGTAATAATGGATGAAGATAATTATACATGTAATAATTGATGAAGATAATTATACATATAATAATGGATGAAGTATATAATTATACATATAATAATGGATGAAGTAGATAATTATACATGTAATAATGGATGAAGATAATTATATATGTAATAATAGATGAAGATAATTATACATGTAATAATGGATGAAGTAGATAATTATACATATAATAATGGATGAAGATAATTATACATGTAATAATGGATGAAGTAGATAATTATACATATAATAATGGATGAAGATAATTATACATGTAATAATGGATGAAGAAGATAATTATACATGTAATAATGGATGAAGTAGATAATTATACATGTAATAATGGATGAAGAAGATAATTATACATGTAATAATGGATGAAGATAATTATACATATAATAATGGATGAAGATAATTATACATATAATAATGGATGAAGTAGATAATTATACATGTAATAATGGATGAAGTAGATAATTATACATGTAATAATGGATGAAGTAGATAATTATACATGTAATAATGGATGAAAATAATTATATATGTAATAATGGATGAAGATAATTATACATGTAATAATGGATGAAGTAGATAATTATACATATAATAATGGATGAAGATAATTATACATGTAATAATGGATGAAGAAGATAGTTATACATGTAATAATGGATGAAGTAGATAATTATACATGTAATAATGGATGAAGATAATTATATATGTAATAATGGATGAAGATAATTATACATGTAATAATGGATGAAATAGATAATTATACATGTAATAATGGATGAAGTAGATAATTATACATGTAATAATGGATGAAGTAGATAATTATACATGTAATAATGGATTAAGATAATTATACATGTAATAATGGATGAAGTAGATGTTTATACATATAATAATGGATGAAGATAATTATACATATAATAATGGATGAAGATAATTATACATATAATAATGGATGAATTAGATAATTATACATGTAATAATGGATGAAGTAGATAATTATACATGTAATAATGGATGAAGATAATTATATATGTAATAATGGATGAAGATAATTATACATGTAATAATGGATGAAGTAGATAATTATACATGTAATAATGGATGAAGTAGATAATTATACATGTAATAATGGATTAAGATAATTATACATGTAATAATGGATGAAGTAGATGTTTATACATATAATAATGGATGAAGATAATTATACATGTAATAATGAATGAAGAAGATAATTATACATGTAATAATGGATTAAGATAATTATACATGTAATAATGGATGAAGTAGATGTTTATACATATAATAATGGATGAAGATAATTATACATGTAATAATGAATGAAGAAGATAATTATACATGTAATAATGGATTAAGATAATTATACATGTAATAATAGATGAAGTAGATGTTTATACATATAATAATGGATGAAGATAATTATACATGTAATAATGGATGAAGTAGATAATTATACATGTAATAATGGATGAAGTAGATAATTATACATGTAATAATGGATGAAGATAATTATACATGCAATAATGGATGAAGATAATTATACATGTAATAATGGATGAAGTAGATAATTATACATATAATAATGGATGAAGATAATTATACATGTAATAATGGATGAAGTAGATGTTTATACATATAATAATGGATGAAGATAATTATACATGTAATAATGAATGAAGAAGATAATTATACATGTAATAATGGATGAAGATAATTATACATGTAATAATGGATGAAGAAGATAATTATACATGTAATAATGGATGAAGTAGATAATTATACATGTAATAATGGATGAAGATAATTATACATGTAATAATGGATGAAGATAATTATACATGTAATAATGGATGAAGTAGATAATTATACATGTAATAATGGATGAAGTAGATAATTATACATGTAATAATGGATGAAGTAGATAATTATACATGTAATAATGGATTAAGATAATTATACATGTAATAATGGATGAAGTAGATGTTTATACATATAATAATGGATGAAGATAATTATACATGTAATAATGAATGAAGAAGATAATTATACATATAATAATGGATTAAGATAATTATACATGTAATAATGGATGAAGTAGATGTTTATACATATAATAATGGATGAAGATAATTATACATGTAATAATGAATGAAGAAGATAATTATACATGTAATAATGGATTAAGATAATTATACATGTAATAATGGATGAAGTAGATGTTTATACATATAATAATGGATGAAGATAATTATACATGTAATAATGGATGAAGAAGATAATTATATATGTAATAATGGATGAAGTAGATAATTATACATGTAATAATAGATGAAGATAATTATACATGTAATAATGGATGAAGTAGATAATTATACATGTAATAATGGATGAAGATAATTATACATGTAATAATGGATGAAGATAATTATACATGTAATAATGGATGAAGTAGATAATTATACATATAATAATGGATGAAGATAATTATACATGTAATAATGGATGAAGATAATTATAAATGTAATAATGGATGAAGATAATTATACATGTAATAATGGATGAAGATAATTATACATTTAATAATGGATGAAGTAGATAATTATACATGTAATAATGGATGAAGTAGATAATTATACATGTAATAATGGATGAATATAATTATACATGTAATAATGGATGAAGATAATTATACATTTAATAATGGATGAAGTAGATAATTATACATGTAATAATGGATGAAGTAGATAATTATACATATAATAATGGATGAAGATAATTATACATTTAATAATGGATGAAGTAGATAATTATACATGTAATAATGGATGAAGTAGATAATTATACATGTAATAATGGATGAAGATAATTATATATGTAATAATGGATGAAGATAATTATACATGTAATAATGGATGAAGTAGATAATTATACATATAATAATGGATGAAGATAATTATACATATAATAATGGATGAAGTAGATAATTATACATGTAATAATGGATGAAGTAGATAATTATACATATAATAATGGATGAAGATAATTATACATGTAATAATGGATGAAGTAGATAATTATACATGTAATAATGGATGAAGATAATTATTACATGTAATAATGGATGAAGTAGATAATTATACATGTAATAATGAATGAAGATAATTATATATGTAATAATGGATGAAGATAATTATACATGTAATATTGGATGAAGTAGATAATTATACATGTAATAATGGATGAAGATAATTATACATGTAATAATGGATGAAGTAGATAATTATACATGTAATAATGGATGAAGTAGATAATTATACATGTAATAATGGATGAAGATAATTATACATGTAATAATGGATGAAGATAATTATACATGTAATAATGGATGAAGATAATTATACATGTAATAATGGATGAAGTAGATAATTATACATGTAATAATGGATGAAGTAGATAATTATACATGTAATAATGGATGAAGATAATTATACATGCAATAATGGATGAAGATAATTATACATGTAATAATGGATGAAGTAGATAATTATACATATAATAATGGATGAAGATAATTATACATATAATAATGGATGAAGTAGATAATTATACATGTAATAATGGATGAAGTAGATAATTATACATATAATAATTGATGAAGATAATTATACATGTAATAATGGATGAAGTAGATAATTATACATGTAATAATGGATGAAGATAATTATTACATGTAATAATGGATGAAGTAGATAATTATACATGTAATAATGAATGAAGATAATTATATATGTAATAATGGATGAAGATAATTATACATGTAATATTGGATGAAGTAGATAATTATACATGTAATAATGGATGAAGATAATTATACATGTAATAATGGATGAAGATAATTATACATGTAATAATGGATGAAGTAGATAATTATACATATAATAATGGATGAAGATAATTATACATGTAATAATGGATGAAGAAGATAATTATACATGTAATAATGGATGAAGTAGATAATTATACATGTAATAATGGATGAAGTAGATAATTATACATGTAATAATGGATGAAGTAGATAATTATACATGTAATAATGGATGAAGATAATTATATATGTAATAATGGATGAAGATAATTATACATGTAATAATGGATGAAGTAGATAATTATACATATAATAATGGATGAAGATAATTATACATGTAATAATGGATGAAGAAGATAATTATACATGTAATAATGGATGAAGTAGATAATTATACATGTAATAATGGATGAAGATAATTATATATGTAATAATGGATGAAGATAATTATACATGTAATAATGGATGAAGTAGATAATTATACATGTAATAATGGATGAAGTAGATAATTATACATGTAATAATGGATGAAGTAGATAATTATACATGTAATAATGGATTAAGATAATTATACATGTAATAATGGATGAAGTAGATGTTTATACATATAATAATGGATGAAGATAATTATACATATAATAATGGATGAAGATAATTATACATATAATAATGGATGAATTAGATAATTATACATGTAATAATGGATGAAGTAGATAATTATACATGTAATAATGGATGAAGATAATTATATATGTAATAATGGATGAAGATAATTATACATGTAATAATGGATGAAGTAGATAATTATACATGTAATAATGGATGAAGTAGATAATTATACATGTGATAATGGATGAAGATAATTATACATGTAATAATGGATGAAGATAATTATACATGTAATAATGGATGAAGATAATTATACATGTAATAATGGATGAAGTAGATAATTATACATGTAATAATGGATGAAGTAGATAATTATACATGTAATAATGGATGAAGATAATTATACATGCAATAATGGATGAAGATAATTATACATGTAATAATGGATGAAGTAGATAATTATACATATAATAATAGATGAAGATAATTATACATATAATAATGGATGAAGTAGATAATTATACATGTAATAATGGATGAAGTAGATAATTATACATATAATAATTGATGAAGATAATTATACATGTAATAATGGATGAAGTAGATAATTATACATATAATAATGGATGAAGATAATTATACATGTAATAATGAATGAAGAAGATAATTATACATGTAATAATGGATTAAGATAATTATACATGTAATAATGGATGAAGTAGATGTTTATACATATAATAATGGATGAAGATAATTATACATGTAATAATGGATGAAGAAGATAATTATATATGTAATAATGGATGAAGTAGATAATTATACATGTAATAATAGATGAAGATAATTATACATGTAATAATGGATGAAGTAGATAATTATACATGTAATAATGGATGAAGATAATTATACATGTAATAATGGATGAAGATAATTATACATGTAATAATGGATGAAGTAGATAATTATACATATAATAATGGATGAAGATAATTATACATGTAATAATGGATGAAGATAATTATAAATGTAATAATGGATGAAGATAATTATACATGTAATAATGGATGAAGATAATTATACATTTAATAATGGATGAAGTAGATAATTATACATGTAATAATGGATGAAGTAGATAATTATACATGTAATAATGGATGAATATAATTATACATGTAATAATGGATGAAGATAATTATACATTTAATAATGGATGAAGTAGATAATTATACATGTAATAATGGATGAAGTAGATAATTATACATATAATAATGGATGAAGATAATTATACATTTAATAATGGATGAAGTAGATAATTATACATGTAATAATGGATGAAGTAGATAATTATACATGTAATAATGGATGAAGATAATTATATATGTAATAATGGATGAAGATAATTATACATGTAATAATGGATGAAGTAGATAATTATACATATAATAATGGATGAAGATAATTATACATATAATAATGGATGAAGTAGATAATTATACATGTAATAATGGATGAAGTAGATAATTATACATATAATAATGGATGAAGATAATTATACATGTAATAATGGATGAAGTAGATAATTATACATGTAATAATGGATGAAGATAAGTATTACATGTAATAATGGATGAAGTAGATAATTATACATGTAATAATGAATGAAGATAATTATATATGTAATAATGGATGAAGATAATTATACATGTAATATTGGATGAAGTAGATAATTATACATGTAATAATGGATGAAGATAATTATACATGTAATAATGGATGAAGTAGATAATTATACATGTAATAATGGATGAAGTAGATAATTATACATGTAATAATGGATGAAGATAATTATACATGTAATAATGGATGAAGATAATTATACATGTAATAATGGATGAAGATAATTATACATGTAATAATGGATGAAGTAGATAATTATACATGTAATAATGGATGAAGTAGATAATTATACATGTAATAATGGATGAAGATAATTATACATGCAATAATGGATGAAGATAATTATACATGTAATAATGGATGAAGTAGATAATTATACATATAATAATGGATGAAGATAATTATACATATAATAATGGATGAAGTAGATAATTATACATTTAATAATGGATGAAGTAGATAATTATACATATAATAATTGATGAAGATAATTATACATGTAATAATGGATGAAGTAGATAATTATACATGTAATAATGGATGAAGATAATTATTACATGTAATAATGGATGAAGTAGATAATTATACATGTAATAATGAATGAAGATAATTATATATGTAATAATGGATGAAGATAATTATACATGTAATATTGGATGAAGTAGATAATTATACATGTAATAATGGATGAAGATAATTATACATGTAATAATGAATGAAGATAATTATACAAGTAATAATGGATGAAGTAGATAATTATACATGTAATAATGGATGAAGTAGATAATTATACATGTAATAATGGATGAAGTAGATAATTATACATGTAATAATGGATGAAGATAATTATACATGTAATAATGGATGAAGATAATTATACATGTAATAATGGATGAAGTAGATAATTATACATATAATAATGGATGAAGATAATTATACATGTAATAATGGATGAAGAAGATAATTATACATGTAATAATGGATGAAGTAGATAATTATACATGTAATAATGGATGAAGTAGATAATTATACATGTAATAATGGATGAAGTAGATAATTATACATGTAATAATGGATGAAGATAATTATATATGTAATAATGGATGAAGATAATTATACATGTAATAATGGATGAAGTAGATAATTATACATATAATAATGGATGAAGATAATTATACATGTAATAATGGATGAAGAAGATAATTATACATGTAATAATGGATGAAGTAGATAATTATACATGTAATAATGGATGAAGATAATTATATATGTAATAATGGATGAAGATAATTATACATGTAATAATGGATGAAGTAGATAATTATACATGTAATAATGGATGATGTAGATAATTATACATGTAATAATGGATGAAGTAGATAATTTTACATGTAATAATGGATTAAGATAATTATACATGTAATAATGGATGAAGTAGATGTTTATACATATAATAATGGATGAAGATAATTATACATATAATAATGGATGAAGATAATTATACATATAATAATGGATGAAGTAGATAATTATACATGTAATAATGGATGAAGTAGATAATTATACATATAATAATTGATGAAGATAATTATACATGTAATAATGGATGAAGAAGATAATTATACATGTAATAATGGATGAAGTAGATAATTATACATGTAATAATGGATGAAGATAATTATATATGTAATAATGGATGAAGATAATTATACATGTAATAATGGATGAAGTAGATAATTATACATGTAATAATGGATGAAGTAGATAATTATACATGTTATAATGGATGAAGTAGATAATTATACATGTAATAATGGATTAAGATAATTATACATGTAATAATGGATGAAGTAGATGTTTATACATATAATAATGGATGAAGATAATTATACATATAATAATGGATGAAGATAATTATACATATAATAATGGATGAATTAGATAATTATACATGTAATAATGGATGAAGTAGATAATTATACATGTAATAATGGATGAAGATAATTATATATGTAATAATGGATGAAGATAATTATACATGTAATAATGGATGAAGTAGATAATTATACATGTAATAATGGATGAAGTAGATAATTATACATGTAATAATGGATGAAGATAATTATACATGTAATAATGGATGAAGATAATTATACATGTAATAATGGATGAAGATAATTATACATGTAATAATGGATGAAGTAGATAATTATACATGTAATAATGGATGAAGTAGATAATTATACATGTAATAATGGATGAAGATAATTATACATGCAATAATGGATGAAGATAATTATACATGTAATAATGGATGAAGTAGATAATTATACATATAATAATAGATGAAGATAATTATACATATAATAATGGATGAAGTAGATAATTATACATGTAATAATGGATGAAGTAGATAATTATACATATAATAATTGATGAAGATAATTATACATGTAATAATGGATGAAGTAGATAATTATACATATAATAATGGATGAAGATAATTATACATGTAATAATGAATGAAGAAGATAATTATACATGTAATAATGGATTAAGATAATTATACATGTAATAATGGATGAAGTAGATGTTTATACATATAATAATGGATGAAGATAATTATACATGTAATAATGAATGAAGAAGATAATTATACATGTAATAATGGATTAAGATAATTATACATGTAATAATGGATGAAGTAGATGTTTATACATATAATAATGGATGAAGATAATTATACATGTAATAATGGATGAAGAAGATAATTATATATGTAATAATGGATGAAGTAGATAATTATACATGTAATAATAGATGAAGATAATTATACATGTAATAATGGATGAAGTAGATAATTATACATGTAATAATGGATGAAGATAATTATACATGTAATAATGGATGAAGATAATTATACATGTAATAATGGATGAAGTAGATAATTATACATATAATAATGGATGAAGATAATTATACATGTAATAATGGATGAAGATAATTATAAATGTAATAATGGATGAAGATAATTATACATGTAATAATGGATGAAGATAATTATACATTTAATAATGGATGAAGTAGATAATTATACATGTAATAATGGATGAAGTAGATAATTATACATGTAATAATGGATGAATATAATTATACATGTAATAATGGATGAAGATAATTATACATTTAATAATGGATGAAGTAGATAATTATACATGTAATAATGGATGAAGTAGATAATTATACATGTAATAATGGATGAAGATAATTATATATGTAATAATGGATGAAGATAATTATACATGTAATAATGGATGAAGTAGATAATTATACATATAATAATGGATGAAGATAATTATACATATAATAATGGATGAAGTAGATAATTATACATGTAATAATGGATGAAGTAGATAATTATACATATAATAATGGATGAAGATAATTATACATGTAATAATGGATGAAGTAGATAATTATACATGTAATAATGGATGAAGATAATTATTACATGTCATAATGGATGAAGTAGATAATTATACATGTAATAATGAATGAAGATAATTATATATGTAATAATGGATGAAGATAATTATACATGTAATATTGGATGAAGTAGATAATTATACATGTAATAATGGATGAAGTAGATAATTATACATGTAATAATGGATGAAGATAATTATACATGTAATAATGGATGAAGATAATTATACATGTAATAATGGATGAAGATAATTATACATGTAATAATGGATGAAGTAGATAATTATACATGTAATAATGGATGAAGTAGATAATTATACATGTAATAATGGATGAAGATAATTATACATGCAATAATGGATGAAGATAATTATACATGTAATAATGGATGAAGTAGATAATTATATATGTAATAATGGATGAAGTAGATAATTATACATATAATAATGGATGAAGATAATTATACATATAATAATGGATGAAGTAGATAATTATACATGTAATAATGGATGAAGTAGATAATTATACATATAATAATTGATGAAGATAATTATACATGTAATAATGGATGAAGTAGATAATTATACATGTAATAATGGATGAAGATAATTATTACATGTAATAATGGATGAAGTAGATAATTATACATGTAATAATGAATGAAGATAATTATATATGTAATAATGGATGAAGATAATTATACATGTAATATTGGATGAAGTAGATAATTATACATGTAATAATGGATGAAGATAATTATACATGTAATAATGGATGAAGATAATTATACATGTAATAATGGATGAAGTAGATAATTATACATATAATAATGGATGAAGATAATTATACATGTAATAATGGATGAAGAAGATAATTATACATGTAATAATGGATGAAGTAGATAATTATACATGTAATAATGGATGAAGTAGATAATTATACATGTAATAATGGATGAAGTAGATAATTATACATGTAATAATGGATGAAGATAATTATATATGTAATAATGGATGAAGATAATTATACATGTAATAATGGATGAAGTAGATAATTATACATATAATAATGGATGAAGATAATTATACATGTAATAATGGATGAAGAAGATAATTATACATGTAATAATGGATGAAGTAGATAATTATACATGTAATAATGGATGAAGATAATTATATATGTAATAATGGATGAAGATAATTATACATGTAATAATGGATGAAGTAGATAATTATACATGTAATAATGGATGATGTAGATAATTATACATGTAATAATGGATGAAGTAGATAATTTTACATGTAATAATGGATTAAGATAATTATACATGTAATAATGGATGAAGTAGATGTTTATACATATAATAATGGATGAAGATAATTATACATATAATAATGGATGAAGATAATTATACATATAATAATGGATGAAGTAGATAATTATACATGTAATAATGGATGAAGTAGATAATTATACATATAATAATTGATGAAGATAATTATACATGTAATAATGGATGAAGAAGATAATTATACATGTAATAATGGATGAAGTAGATAATTATACATGTAATAATGGATGAAGATAATTATATATGTAATAATGGATGAAGATAATTATACATGTAATAATGGATGAAGTAGATAATTATACATGTAATAATGGATGAAGTAGATAATTATACATGTTATAATGGATGAAGTAGATAATTATACATGTAATAATGGATTAAGATAATTATACATGTAATAATGGATGAAGTAGATGTTTATACATATAATAATGGATGAAGATAATTATACATATAATAATGGATGAAGATAATTATACATATAATAATGGATGAATTAGATAATTATACATGTAATAATGGATGAAGTAGATAATTATACATGTAATAATGGATGAAGATAATTATATATGTAATAATGGATGAAGATAATTATACATGTAATAATGGATGAAGTAGATAATTATACATGTAATAATGGATGAAGTAGATAATTATACATGTAATAATGGATGAAGATAATTATACATGTAATAATGGATGAAGATAATTATACATGTAATAATGGATGAAGATAATTATACATGTAATAATGGATGAAGTAGATAATTATACATGTAATAATGGATGAAGTAGATAATTATACATGTAATAATGGATGAAGATAATTATACATGCAATAATGGATGAAGATAATTATACATGTAATAATGGATGAAGTAGATAATTATACATATAATAATAGATGAAGATAATTATACATATAATAATGGATGAAGTAGATAATTATACATGTAATAATGGATGAAGTAGATAATTATACATATAATAATTGATGAAGATAATTATACATGTAATAATGGATGAAGTAGATAATTATACATATAATAATGGATGAAGATAATTATACATGTAATAATGAATGAAGAAGATAATTATACATGTAATAATGGATTAAGATAATTATACATGTAATAATGGATGAAGTAGATGTTTATACATATAATAATGGATGAAGATAATTATACATGTAATAATGAATGAAGAAGATAATTATACATGTAATAATGGATTAAGATAATTATACATGTAATAATGGATGAAGTAGATGTTTATACATATAATAATGGATGAAGATAATTATACATGTAATAATGGATGAAGAAGATAATTATATATGTAATAATGGATGAAGTAGATAATTATACATGTAATAATAGATGAAGATAATTATACATGTAATAATGGATGAAGTAGATAATTATACATGTAATAATGGATGAAGATAATTATACATGTAATAATGGATGAAGATAATTATACATGTAATAATGGATGAAGTAGATAATTATACATATAATAATGGATGAAGATAATTATACATGTAATAATGGATGAAGATAATTATAAATGTAATAATGGATGAAGATAATTATACATGTAATAATGGATGAAGATAATTATACATTTAATAATGGATGAAGTAGATAATTATACATGTAATAATGGATGAAGTAGATAATTATACATGTAATAATGGATGAATATAATTATACATGTAATAATGGATGAAGATAATTATACATTTAATAATGGATGAAGTAGATAATTATACATGTAATAATGGATGAAGTAGATAATTATACATATAATAATGGATGAAGATAATTATACATTTAATAATGGATGAAGTAGATAATTATACATGTAATAATGGATGAAGTAGATAATTATACATGTAATAATGGATGAAGATAATTATATATGTAATAATGGATGAAGATAATTATACATGTAATAATGGATGAAGTAGATAATTATACATATAATAATGGATGAAGATAATTATACATATAATAATGGATGAAGTAGATAATTATACATGTAATAATGGATGAAGTAGATAATTATACATATAATAATGGATGAAGATAATTATACATGTAATAATGGATGAAGTAGATAATTATACATGTAATAATGGATGAAGATAATTATTACATGTAATAATGGATGAAGTAGATAATTATACATGTAATAATGAATGAAGATAATTATATATGTAATAATGGATGAAGATAATTATACATGTAATATTGGATGATGTAGATAATTATACATGTAATAATGGATGAAGATAATTATACATGTAATAATGGATGAAGTAGATAATTATACTTGTAATAATGGATGAAGTAGATAATTATACATGTAATAATGGATGAAGATAATTATACATGTAATAATGGATGAAGATAATTATACATGTAATAATGGATGAAGATAATTATACATGTAATAATGGATGAAGTAGATAATTATACATGTAATAATGGATGAAGTAGATAATTATACATGTAATAATGGATGAAGATAATTATACATGCAATAATGGATGAAGATAATTATACATGTAATAATGGATGAAGTAGATAATTATACATATAATAATGGATGAAGATAATTATACATATAATAATGGATGAAGTAGATAATTATACATGTAATAATGGATGAAGTAGATAATTATACATATAATAATTGATGAAGATAATTATACATGTAATAATGGATGAAGTAGATAATTATACATGTAATAATGGATGAAGATAATTATTACATGTAATAATGGATGAAGTAGATAATTATACATGTAATAATGAATGAAGATAATTATATATGTAATAATGGATGAAGATAATTATACATGTAATATTGGATGAAGTAGATAATTATACATGTAATAATGGATGAAGATAATTATACATGTAATAATGGATGAAGATAATTATACATGTAATAATGGATGAAGTAGATAATTATACATATAATAATGGATGAAGATAATTATACATGTAATAATGGATGAAGAAGATAATTATACATGTAATAATGGATGAAGTAGATAATTATACATGTAATAATGGATGAAGTAGATAATTATACATGTAATAATGGATGAAGTAGATAATTATACATGTAATAATGGATGAAGATAATTATATATGTAATAATGGATGAAGATAATTATACATGTAATAATGGATGAAGTAGATAATTATACATATAATAATGGATGAAGATAATTATACATGTAATAATGGATGAAGAAGATAATTATACATGTAATAATGGATGAAGTAGATAATTATACATGTAATAATGGATGAAGATAATTATATATGTAATAATGGATGAAGATAATTATACATGTAATAATGGATGAAGTAGATAATTATACATGTAATAATGGATGATGTAGATAATTATACATGTAATAATGGATGAAGTAGATAATTTTTCATGTAATAATGGATTAAGATAATTATACATGTAATAATGGATGAAGTAGATGTTTATACATATAATAATGGATGAAGATAATTATACATATAATAATGGATGAAGATAATTATACATATAATAATGGATGAATTAGATAATTATACATGTAATAATGGATGAAGTAGATAATTATACATGTAATAATGGATGAAGATAATTATATATGTAATAATGGATGAAGATAATTATACATGTAATAATGGATGAAGTAGATAATTATACATGTAATAATGGATGAAGTAGATAATTATACATGTAATAATGGATGAAGATAATTATACATGTAATAATGGATGAAGATAATTATACATGTAATAATGGATGAAGATAATTATACATGTAATAATGGATGAAGTAGATAATTATACATGTAATAATGGATGAAGTAGATAATTATACATGTAATAATGGATGAAGATAATTATACATGCAATAATGGATGAAGATAATTATACATGTAATAATGGATGAAGTAGATAATTATACATATAATAATAGATGAAGATAATTATACATATAATAATGGATGAAGTAGATAATTATACATGTAATAATGGATGAAGTAGATAATTATACATATAATAATTGATGAAGATAATTATACATGTAATAATGGATGAAGTAGATAATTATACATGTAATAATGGATGAAGATAATTATTACATGTAATAATGGATGAAGTAGATAATTATACATGTAATAATGAATGAAGATAATTATATATGTAATAATGGATGAAGATAATTATACATGTAATATTGGATGAAGTAGATAATTATACATGTAATAATGGATGAAGATAATTATACATGTAATAATGGATGAAGTAGATAATTATACATATAATAATGGATGAAGATAATTATACATGTAATAATGGATGAAGAAGATAATTATACATGTAATAATGGATGAAGTAGATAATTATACATGTAATAATGGATGAAGTAGATAATTATACATGTAATAATGGATGAAGTAGATCATTATACATGTAATAATGGATGAAGATAATTATATATGTAATAATGGATGAAGATAATTATACATGTAATAATGGATGAAGTAGATAATTATACATATAATAATGGATGAAGATAATTATACATGTAATAATGGATGAAGAAGATAATTATACATGTAATAATGGATGAAGTAGATAATTATACATGTAATAATGGATGAAGATAATTATATATGTAATAATGGATGAAGATAATTATACATGTAATAATGGATGAAGTAGATAATTATACATGTAATAATGGATGAAGTAGATAATTATACATGTAATAATGGATGAAGTAGATAATTATACATGTAATAATGGATTAAGATAATTATACATGTAATAATGGATGAAGTAGATGTTTATACATATAATAATGGATGAAGATAATTATACATATAATAATGGATGAAGATAATTATACATATAATAATGGATGAATTAGATAATTATACATGTAATAATAGATGAAGTAGATAATTATACATGTAATAATGGATGAAGATAATTATATATGTAATAATGGATGAAGATAATTATACATGTAATAATGGATGAAGTAGATAATTATACATGTAATAATGGATGAAGTAGATAATTATACATGTAATAATGGATTAAGATAATTATACATGTAATAATGGATGAAGTAGATGTTTATACATATAATAATGGATGAAGATAATTATACATGTAATAATGAATGAAGAAGATAATTATACATGTAATAATGGATTAAGATAATTATACATGTAATAATGGATGAAGTAGATGTTTATACATATAATAATGGATGAAGATAATTATACATGTAATAATGGATGAAGTAGATAATTATACATGTAATAATGGATGAAGTAGATAATTATACATGTAATAATGGATGAAGATAATTATACATGCAATAATGGATGAAGATAATTATACATGTAATAATGGATGAAGTAGATAATTATACATATAATAATGGATGAAGATAATTATACATGTAATAATGGATGAAGTAGATGTTTATACATATAATAATGGATGAAGATAATTATACATGTAATAATGAATGAAGAAGATAATTATACATGTAATAATGGATGAAGATAATTATACATGTAATAATGGATGAAGAAGATAATTATACATGTAATAATGGATGAAGTAGATAATTATACATGTAATAATGGATGAAGATAATTATACATGTAATAATGGATGAAGATAATTATACATGTAATAATGGATGAAGTAGATAATTATACATGTAATAATGGATGAAGTAGATAATTATACATGTAATAATGGATGAAGTAGATAATTATACATGTAATAATGGATTAAGATAATTATACATGTAATAATGGATTAAGATAATTATACATTTAATAATGGATGAAGTAGATGTTTATACATATAATAATGGATGAAGATAAGTATACATGTAATAATGAATGAAGAAGATAATTATACATGTAATAATGGATTAAGATAATTATACATGTAATAATGGATGAAGTAGATGTTTATACATATAATAATGGATGAAGATAATTATACATGTAATAATGGATGAAGTAGATAATTATACATATAATAATGGATGAAGATAATTATACATGTAATAATGGATGAAGATAATTATACATGTAATAATGGATGAAGATAATTATACATGTAATAATGGATGAAGATAATTATACATGTAATAATGGATGAAGTAGATAATTATACATGTAATAATGGATGAAGTAGATAATTATACATGTAATAATGGATGAAGATAATTATACATGCAATAATGGATGAAGATAATTATACATGTAATAATGGATGAAGTAGATAATTATACATATAATAATGGATGAAGATAATTATACATATAATAATGGATGAAGATAATTATACATGTAATAATGGATGAAGTAGATAATTATACATGTAATAATGGATGAAGTAGATAATTATACATGTAATAATGGATGAAGATAATTATACATGTAATAATGGATGAAGTAGATAATTATACATGTAATAATGGATGAAGTAGATAATTATACATATAATAATGGATGAAGATAATTATACATGTAATAATGGATAAAGATAATTATACATGTAATAATGGATGAAGATAATTATACATGTAATAATGGATGAAATAGATAATTATACATGTAATAATGGATGAAGTAGATAATTATATATGTAATAATGGATGAAGATAATTATACATGTAATAATGGATGAAGATAATTATACATGTAATAATGGATGAAGATAATTATACATGTAATAATGGATGAAGTAGATAATTATACATTTAATAATGGATGAAGTAGATAATTATACATGTAATAATGGATGAAGTAGATAATTATACATGTGATAATGGATGTAGATAATTATATATATAATAATGGATGAAGATAATTATACATGTAATAATGGATGAAGATAATTATACATGTAATAATGGATGAAGATAATTATATATGTAATAATGGATGAAATAGATAATTATACATGTAATAATGGATGAAGTAGATAATTATATATGTAATAATGGATGAAGATAATTATACATGTAATAATGGATGAAGATAATTAAACATGTAATAATGGATGAAGTAGATAATTATACATGTAATAATGGATGAAGATAATTATACATGTAATAATGGATGAAGATAATTATACATGTAATAATGGATGAAGATAATTATACATGTAATAATGGATGAAGTAGATAATTATACATGTAATAATGGATGAAGTAGATAATTATATATGTAATAATGGATGAAGATAATTATACATGTAATAATGGATGAAGATAATTATACATGTAATAATGGATGAAGTAGATAATTATACATGTAATAATGGATGAAGATAATTATACATGTAATAATGGATGAAGATAATTATACATGTAATAATGGATGAAGATAATTATACATGTAATAATGGATGAAGTAGATAATTATACATGTAATAATGGATGAAGTAGATAATTATACATGTAATAATGGATGAAGTAGATAATTATACATGTAATAATGGATGAAGTAGATAATTATACTTGTAATAATGGATGAAGATAATTATACATGTAATAATGGATGAAGTAGATAATTATACATGTAATAATGGATGAAGTAGATAATTATACATATAATAATGGATGAAGATAATTATACATGTAATAATGGATGAAGATAATTATACATGTAATAATGGATGAAGATAATTATACATGTAATAATGGATGAAATAGATAATTATACATGTAATAATGGATGAAGTAGATAATTATATATGTAATAATGGATGAAGATAATTATACATGTAATAATGGATGAAGATAATTATACATATAATAATGGATGAAGTGGATAATTATACATGTAATAATGGATGAAGATAATTATACATGTAATAATGGATGAAGATAATTATACATGTAATAATGGATGAAGTAGATAATTATACATGTAATAATGGATGAAGTAGATAATTATACATGTAATAATGGATGAAGATAATTATACATGTAATAATGGATGAAGTAGATAATTATACATGTAATAATGGATGAAGTAGATAATTATACATGTAATAATGGATGAAGATAATTATATATGTAATAATGGATGAAGATAATTATACATGTAATAATGGATGAAGTAGATAATTATACATATAATAATGGATGAAGATAATTATACATATAATAATGGATGAAATAGATAATTATACATGTAATAATGGATGAAGTAGATAATTATACATATAATAATGGATGAAGATAATTATACATGTAATAATGGATGAAGTAGATAATTATACATGTAATAATGGATGAAGATAATTATTACATGTAATAATGGATGAAGTAGATAATTATACATGTAATAATGAATGAAGATAATTATATATGTAATAATGGATGAAGATAATTATACATGTAATATTGGATGAAGTAGATAATTATACATGTAATAATGGAAGAAAATAATTATACATGTAATAATGGATGAAGTAGATAATTATACATGTAATAATGGAAGAAGATAATTATACATGTAATAATGGATGAAGATAATTATACATGTAATAATGGATGAAGATAATTATAAATGTAATAAAGTATGGAGTAGTTAATTATACATGTAATAATGGATGAAGTAGATAATTATACATGTAATAATAGATGAAGAAGATAATTATACATGTAATAATGGATGAATATAATTATACATGTAATAATGGATGAAGATAATTATACATGTAATAATGGAAGAAGATAATTATACATGTAATAATGGATGAAGTAGATAATTATACATGTAATAATGGATGAAGTAGATAATTATACATGTAATAATGGATGAAGTAGATAATTATACATGTAATAATGGATGAAGTAGATACTTATACATGTAATAATGGATGAAGATAATTATACATGTAATAATGGATGAAGATAATTATACATGTATAATGAATGAAGATAATTATACATGTAATAATGGATGAAGTATATAATTATACATTTAATAATGGATGAAGAAGATAATTATACATGTAATAATGGATGAAGATAATTATACATGTAATAATGGATGAAGTAGATAATTATACATATAATAATGGATGAAGATAATTATACATGTAATAATGGATGAAGTAGATAATTATACATGTAATAATGGATGAAGTAGATAATTATACATGTAATAATGGATGAAGTAGATAATTATACATGTAATAATGGATGAAGATAATTATACATGTAATAATGAATGAAGTAGATAATTATACATGTAATAATGGATGAAGTAGATAATTATATATGTAATAATGGATGAAGATAATTATACATGTAATAATGAATGAAGTAGATAATTATACATGTAATAATGATTGAAGTAGATAATTATACATGTAATAATGGAAGAAGATAATTATACATGTAATAATGGATGAAGATAATTATACATGTAATAAAGTATGAAGTAGTTAATTATACATGTAATAATGGATGAAGATAATTATACATGTAATAATGGATGAAGATAATTATACATGTAATAATGGATGAAGGTAATTATACATGTAATAAAGTATGAAGTAGTTAATTATACATGTATTAATGGATGAAGTAGATAATTATACATGTAATAATGGATGAAGTAGATAATTATACATGTAATAATGGATGAAGTAGATAATTATACATGTAATAATGGATGAAGATAATTATACATGTAATAATGGATGAAGTAGATAATTATACATGTAATAATGGAAGAAGATAATTATACATGTAATAATGGATGAAGATAATTATACATGTAATAATGGATGAAGATAATTATATATGTAATAATGGATAAAGATAATTATATATATAATAATGGATGAAGTAGATAATTATACATGTAATAATGGATGAAGTAGATAATTATACATGTAATAATGGATGAAGTAGATAATTATACATGTAATAATGGATGAAGATAATTATACATGTAATAATGGATGAAGATAATTATACATGTAATAATGGATAAAGATAATTATATATGTAATAATGGATGAAGTAGATAATTATACATGTAATAATGGATGAAGTAGATAATTATACATGTAATAATGGATGAAGTAGATAATTATACATGTAATAATGGATGAAGTAGATAATTATACATGTAATAATGGATGAAGTAGATAATTATACATGTAATAATGGATGAAGTAGATAATTATACATGTAATAATGGATGAAGATAATTATACATGTAATAATGGATGAAGATAATTATACATGTGATAATGGATGAAGTAGATAATTATACATGTAATAATGGATGAAGATAATTATATATGTAATAATGGATGAAGTAGGTAATTATACATGTAATAATGGATGAAGTAGATAATTATACATGTAATAATGGATGAAGATAATTATACATGTAATAATGGATGAAGATAATTATACATGTAATAATGGATGAAGATAATTATACATGTAATAATGGATGAAGATAATTATACATGTAATAATGGATGAAGTAGATAATTATACATGTAATAATGGATGAAGTAGATAATTATACATGTAATAATGGATGAAGATAATTATACATGTAATAATGGATGAAGTAGATAATTATACATGTAATAATGGATGAAGATAATTATACATGTAATAATGGATGAAGATAATTATACATTTAATAATGGATGAAGTATATAATTATACATGTAATAATGGATGAAGTAGATAAGTATACATGTAATAATGGATGAAGATAATTATACATGTAATAATGGATGAAGTAGTTAATTATACATGTAACAATGGATGAAATAGATAATTATAAATGTAATAATGGATGAAGATAATTATACATGTAATAATGGATGAAGTAGATAATTATACATATAATAATGGATGAAGTAGATAATTATACATGTAATAATGGATGAAGATAATTATACATGTAATAATGGATGAAGTAGATAATTATACATGTAATAATGGATGAAGATAATTATACATGTAATAATGGATGAAGTAGATAATTATACATGTAATAATGGATGAAGATAATTATACATGTAATAATGGATGAAGTAGATAATTATACATGTAATAATGGATGAAGTAGATAATTATACATGTAATAATGGATGAAGATAATTATACATGTAATAATGGATGAAGTAGATAATTATACATGTAATAATGGATGAAGTAGATATTTATACATGTAATAATGGATGAAGATAATTATACATGTAATAATGGATGAAGTAGATAATTATACATGTAATAATGGATGAAGATAATTATACATGTAATAATGGATGAAGTAGATAATTATACATGTAATAATGGATGAAGATAATTATACATGTAATAATGGATGAAGATAATTATACATGTGATAATGGATGAAGTAGATAATTATACATGTAATAATGGATGAAGATAATTATATATGTAATAATGGATGAAGTAGATAATTATACATGTAATAATGGATGAAGTAGATAATTATACATGTAATAATGGATGAAGATAATTATACATGTAATAATGGATGAAGATAATTATACATGTAATAATGGATGAAGATAATTATACATGTAATAATGGATGAAGATAATTATACATGTAATAATGGATGAAGTAGATAATTATACATGTAATAATGGATGAAGTAGATAATTATACATGTAATAATGGATGAAGATAATTATACATGTAATAATGGATGAAGTAGATAATTATACATGTAATAATGGATGAAGATAATTATATATGTAATAATGGATGAAGATAATTATACATGTAATAATGGATGAAGTAGATAATTATACATGTAATAATGGATGAAGATAATTATACATGTAATAATGTATTAAGATAATTATACATGTAATAATGGATGAAGATAATTATACATGTAATAATGGATGAAGATAATTATACATGTAATAATGGATGAAGTAGATAATTATACATGTAATAATGGATGAAGATAATTATATATGTAATAATGGATGAAGATAATTATACATGTAATAATGGATGAAGTAGATAATTATACATATAATAATGGATGAAGATAATTATACATGTAATAATGGATGAAGATAATTATATATGTAATAATGGATGAAGATAATTATACATGTAATAATGGATGAAGTAGATAATTATACATATAATAATGGATGAAGATAATTATACATATAATAATGGATGAAGATAATTATACATGTAATAATTGATGAAGTAGATAATTATACATGTAATAATGGATGAAGATAATTATACATCTAATAATGGATGAAGTAGATAATTATATATGTAATAATGGATGAAGATAATTATATATGTAATAATGGATGAAGATAATTATACATGTAATAATGGATGAAGATAATTATACATCTAATAATGGATGAAGTAGATAATTATATATTGATTGATTGATTGAATGTTTATTTAGACACTTAAATAAATCATAAATGATTTCTCAAAGGTGTATATAATAGAATACAAATAATAAAAGTAGGTAAACAATAAATACCAATAATAATAATACAATAAAATAGAATAAGCCGTACGGAAATTAATTAATAAAATAATAATGACAAACAATATTAATAATTCAGGTTACCACCTGAGATCAATTGTTGTATATATTTCATGAATGTTTTATGCGATTTTATGGATCTAATATAGGGCGGGAGTGAATTCCATAGCTTAGGACCAATATAACTCAGTGCCCGAGTATTCATTTTTGAGGGACGTAGAATAGGGGTAGATAGAAGGTGAGATGCATGGTTTCTAAGTGATGGAAGGGGAGCTCTTTGTACTAGAGAAGCAGAAATATATGAAGGGCAATTTGAAGAGTATATTGAGGAATGAACAATAGATAATATGCGATAAGCAGAGCGTTTGTTAAATGTGAACCATGGAGATATGTGTTGGTATGAGGAAGTAGAGGAATGATCTCGAATACGTAGGTTATATGTTGTACGGATTGATGAACGAATAACTCGATTTAAGGGAGAGATAGATGATAATGGAATATTTATAAGGATTGAGGAACAGTAATCTATGCGTGAGAGTACAAGGGAATTAACTAGAGTTTTAGTAAGAGATACAGTAATTGATTTTCGTATTTTTCTAATTCTAAATAGATGATAATTTGCAGATTTAGTGATGGCAGTAATATGAGGAATGAAGGAAAGTGTAGAATCAAAAAGTACACCTAAGTTAGATGCAGTAGGAGAAGGAGATATTACAATATTATCAATAAGAAAAGGAGGGAAGTAAGTTGGTGATGGAGAAAGATTCAACAATGTAGTTTTGGAAGTATTAAGGAGAAGATTATTAGAAATAAGCCATTCTTTAATGTCATTAGCACAATTAGAGAGTTGATTATTGAGACCTGGTGATGAATTAGTTGGAAGAAACATATATAGTTGTATGTCATCTGCATAAAGATGGTAATATATATTTGGATATTTAGATATTATGGATGGTAATGGGTATAAATAAATTGAGAAAAGTGAAGGACCGAGTACTGATCCTTGGGGAACACCATATTTCATAGGAGAAGGGGAAGAAAAAGAATTATATATTTTTACACTGCTACTACGGTCAAATAGATATGAAGTAAACCATGAGAGGGCAAGGTCTCTAACTCCAAGCAGATGTAGACGGGACAGTAGAATTTTGTGATCAAGCGTATCGAAAGCACTGGATATGTCCAGCATTACTAGTTGACAGCAGTTTTTAGTATTAAGGGTAGAAGTGATTACATCAATTACGTTTAGTAGTGCTGTTTCTGTGGAGTGTCCTCGGCGAAGGCACTTTGTTGAGGAATATGGAGATTATTGGCGGTTAAATATGAGATTAGTTGACGAGAGACAACTCTTTCCAAAATTTTACTCACCAAAGGTAGCTGAGAAATTGGGCGATAATTGAGAAGTGAATCAGGATCGAGTGAAGGTTTTTTAAGAATGGGAGTGATTATTGCTTGTTTAAAAATTTAAGGGACAGTACCGGAATTTAGGGAATATGAGATGATGTTACAGATAGTTGGACATAGATAATCGGAGTAAAGTTTAAAAATAGATAGTGGAACAGGATCGGAGAGAGATATCGAAGAGGATGCATTTAGTAGTTTAGATATGAGAGATATATGTGGCGGACGAAAAAAACTTAAGAAAACAGATATAGGTGGGGTAACTATGATTGAAGGATAATTGGCAGTAAGGGTATGGTTATTGATCTTTATTATGATGGAGTCAATCTTATTAGAAAATGTTTTGGAGAAAAGACAGCTTAATTGTAATGGAGAAATGTTAATTATAGATGGTAGTAATGCTGGTTTTGGGGGAGATAACAACTTATTAGCTAGTCTGAAAAGTCGTCGGTTATCAGAAGCAAGATCATTTATAACCTGAGTGTAATAGCTAGATTTGGCATAGGAAATTGCTAACTTGTAGATCTTACGTTGCTCAATGAATGAAGCTCTAGAAGATGAAGATCTCAAGGATATGTATGTTCTTTCAGATTTACGAAGTGATCGTTTCAAGGACATGAGGTGGGAAGTAAACCATGGGGTTTCAGGATGTAGAGTTACTGATATAGTTTTTGAAGGCGCATGTTTATCGAGAAGATGGGATAGTATGGAATTTAATACAACTGGAGAATAACAGTAGTCACCTAAAGCAGAATGTAAGTCAGCTAAGAATATCATGGAATTAATTTTCTTAATGGGTCTGTATGTAATACGTGTTTTCTGAGTAAGAGTGATAGTAAAGTTAGTTTTGAATGAGATAAGGAAGTGATCGGAAAGTAGATCAAGCCTAGAAATATTACTCACCACGAGTTTAGAATGGAGAGAACTGGAGAATACAAGATCAATAATATTGCCATTTATATGAGATGGGAAATTGACATGTTGTGATAGGGATAATGAATGTGTTAAATTAGTGAACATAATATGTGGATTTGAGGTAGCATTAAAATGATAGTTGAAATCACCAAGTATAATAGGGTGGTATGTGGGTGAACTAATGAGATCAGTAGCAAGATCGTTAAACTCACTTAGAAAGGAAGCGAATTCTGGTTTTGACGGTCTATAAATGACAGTAATGGATATAGATTTGTGTTTTTGGGTGAATGATATGGTTAAGCAGTCAGAGTAGGAGAAGTTATGGGATATGGATATACATGGTAAAGGTAGAGAAGTTTTTACGAGGAAGCCAACCCCACCACCACGACCAAATGTAATAATGGATGAAGATAATTATATATGTAATAATGGATGAAGATAATTATACATGTAATAATGGATGAAGTAGATAATTATACATGTAATAATGGATGAAGTAGATAATTATATATGTAATAATGGATGAAGATAATTATATATGTAATAATGGATGAAGATAATTATACATGTAATAATGGATGAAGTAGATAATTATACATGTAATAATGGATGAAGTAGATAATTATACATGTAATAATGGATGAAGTAGATAATTATACATGTAATGGATTAAGATAATTATACATGTAATAATGGATGAAGTAGATGTTTATACATATAATAATGGATGAAGATAATTATACATGTAATAATGAATGAAGAAGATAATTATACATGTAATAATGGATTAAGATAATTATACATGTAATAATGGATGAAGAAGATAATTATACATGTAATAATGGATGAAGTAGATAATTATACATGTAATAATAGATGAAGTAGATAATTATACATGTAATAATGGATGAAGATAATTATACATGTAATAATGAATGAAGTAGATAATTATACATGTAATAATGGATGAAGATAATTATACATGTAATAATGGATGAAGTAGATAATTATACATGTAATAATGGATGAAGTAGATAATTATATATGTAATAATGGATGAAGATAATTATACATGTAATAATGGATGAAGTAGATAATTATACATGTAATAATGGATGAAGAAGATAATTATACATGTAATAATGGATGAAGATAATTATACATGTAATAATGGATGAAGATAATTATACATGTAATAATGGATGAAGATAATTATACATGTAATAATGGATGAAGATAATTATACATGTAATAATGGATGAAGTAGATAATTATACATGTAATAATGGATGAAGATAATTATACATGTAATAATGGATGAAGTAGATAATTATACATATAATAATGGATGAAGATAATTATACATGTAATAATGGATGAAGAAGATAATTATACATGTAATAATGGATGAAGTAGATAATTATACATATAATAATGGATGAAGATAATTATACATGTAATAATGGATGAAGTAGATAATTATACATGTAATAATGGATGAAGATAATTATACATGTAATAATGGATGAAGATAATTATACATGTAATAATGGATGAAGATAATTATACATGTAATAATGGATGAAGATAATTATACATATAATAATGGATGAAGTATATAATTATACATATAATAATGGATGAAGTAGATAATTATACATGTAATAATGGATGAAGATAATTATATATGTAATAATAGATGAAGATAATTATACATGTAATAATGGATGAAGTAGATAATTATACATATAATAATGGATGAAGATAATTATACATGTAATAATGGATGAAGTAGATAATTATACATATAATAATGGATGAAGATAATTATACATGTAATAATGGATGAAGAAGATAATTATACATGTAATAATGGATGAAGTAGATAATTATACATGTAATAATGGATGAAGAAGATAATTATACATGTAATAATGGATGAAGATAATTATACATATAATAATGGATGAAGATAATTATACATATAATAATGGATGAAGTAGATAATTATACATGTAATAATGGATGAAGTAGATAATTATACATGTAATAATGGATGAAGTAGATAATTATACATGTAATAATGGATGAAGATAATTATATATGTAATAATGGATGAAGATAATTATACATGTAATAATGGATGAAGTAGATAATTATACATATAATAATGGATGAAGATAATTATACATGTAATAATGGATGAAGAAGATAATTATACATGTAATAATGGATGAAGTAGATAATTATACATGTAATAATGGATGAAGATAATTATATATGTAATAATGGATGAAGATAATTATACATGTAATAATGGATGAAGTAGATAATTATACATGTAATAATGGATGAAGTAGATAATTATACATGTAATAATGGATGAAGTAGATAATTATACATGTAATAATGGATTAAGATAATTATACATGTAATAATGGATGAAGTAGATGTTTATACATATAATAATGGATGAAGATAATTATACATATAATAATGGATGAAGATAATTATACATATAATAATGGATGAATTAGATAATTATACATGTAATAATGGATGAAGTAGATAATTATACATGTAATAATGGATGAAGATAATTATATATGTAATAATGGATGAAGATAATTATACATGTAATAATGGATGAAGTAGATAATTATACATGTAATAATGGATGAAGTAGATAATTATACATGTAATAATGGATTAAGATAATTATACATGTAATAATGGATGAAGTAGATGTTTATACATATAATAATGGATGAAGATAATTATACATGTAATAATGAATGAAGAAGATAATTATACATGTAAAAATGGATTAAGATAATTATACATGTAATAATGGATGAAGTAGATGTTTATACATATAATAATGGATGAAGATAATTATACATGTAATAATGAATGAAGAAGATAATTATACATGTAATAATGGATTAAGATAATTATACATGTAATAATGGATGAAGTAGATGTTTATACATATAATAATGGATGAAGATAATTATACATGTAATAATGAATGAAGAAGATAATTATACATGTAATAATGGATGAAGATAATTATACATGTAATAATGGATGAAGATAATTATACATGTAATAATGGATGAAGTAGATAATTATACATATAATAATGGATGAAGATAATTATACATGTAATAATGGATGAAGAAGATAATTATACATGTAATAATGGATGAAGTAGATAATTATACATGTAATAATGGATGAAGTAGATAATTATACATGTAATAATGGATGAAGTAGATAATTATACATGTAATAATGGATGAAGATAATTATATATGTAATAATGGATGAAGATAATTATACATGTAATAATGGATGAAGTAGATAATTATACATATAATAATGGATGAAGATAATTATACATGTAATAATGGATGAAGAAGATAATTATACATGTAATAATGGATGAAGTAGATAATTATACATGTAATAATGGATGAAGATAATTATATATGTAATAATGGATGAAGATAATTATACATGTAATAATGGATGAAGTAGATAATTATACATGTAATAATGGATGAAGTAGATAATTATACATGTAATAATGGATGAAGTAGATAATTATACATGTAATAATGGATTAAGATAATTATACATGTAATAATGGATGAAGTAGATGTTTATACATATAATAATGGATGAAGATAATTATACATATAATAATGGATGAAGATAATTATACATATAATAATGGATGAATTAGATAATTATACATGTAATAATAGATGAAGTAGATAATTATACATGTAATAATGGATGAAGATAATTATATATGTAATAATGGATGAAGATAATTATACATGTAATAATGGATGAAGTAGATAATTATACATGTAATAATGGATGAAGTAGATAATTATACATGTAATAATGGATTAAGATAATTATACATGTAATAATGGATGAAGTAGATGTTTATACATATAATAATGGATGAAGTAGATGTTTATACATATAATAATGGATGAAGATAATTATACATGTAATAATGAATGAAGAAGATAATTATACATGTAAAAATGGATTAAGATAATTATACATGTAATAATGGATGAAGTAGATGTTTATACATATAATAATGGATGAAGATAATTATACATGTAATAATGAATGAAGAAGATAATTATACATGTAAAAATGGATTAAGATAATTATACATGTAATAATGGATGAAGTAGATGTTTATACATATAATAATGGATGAAGATAATTATACATGTAATAATGAATGAAGATAATTATACATGTAATAATGGATGAAGATAATTATACATGTAATAATGGATGAAGTAGATAATTATACATGTAATAATGGATGAAGATAATTATACATGTAATAATGGATGAAGTAGATAATTATACATGTAATAATGGATGAAGATAATTATACATGTAATAATGGATGAAGATAATTATATATGTAATAATGGATGAAGATAATTATACATGTAATAATGGATGAAGTAGATAATTATACATGTAATAATGGATGAAGTAGATAATTATACATGTAATAATGGATGAAGTAGATAATTATACATGTAATAATGGATTAAGATAATTATACATGTAATAATGGATGAAGTAGATGTTTATACATATAATAATGGATGAAGATAATTATACATATAATAATGGATGAAGATAATTATACATATAATAATGGATGAATTAGATAATTATACATGTAATAATGGATGAAGTAGATAATTATACATGTAATAATGGATGAAGATAATTATATATGTAATAATGGATGAAGATAATTATACATGTAATAATGGATGAAGTAGATAATTATACATGTAATAATGGATGAAGTAGATAATTATACATGTAATAATGGATTAAGATAATTATACATGTAATAATGGATGAAGTAGATGTTTATACATATAATAATGGATGAAGATAATTATACATGTAATAATGAATGAAGAAGATAATTATACATGTAAAAATGGATTAAGATAATTATACATGTAATAATGGATGAAGTAGATGTTTATACATATAATAATGGATGAAGATAATTATACATGTAATAATGAATGAAGATAATTATACATGTAATAATGGATGAAGATAATTATACATGTAATAATGGATGAAGTAGATAATTATACATGTAATAATGGATGAAGATAATTATACATGTAATAATGGATGAAGTAGATAATTATACATGTAATAATGGATGAAGATAATTATACATGTAATAATGGATGAAGATAATTATACATGTGATAATGGATGAAGTAGATAATTATACATGTAATAATGGATGAAGATAATTATATATGTAATAATGGATGAAGTAGATAATTATACATGTAATAATGGATGAAGTAGATAATTATACATGTAATAATGGATGAAGATAATTATACATGTAATAATGGATGAAGATAATTATACATGTAATAATGGATGAAGATAATTATACATGTAATAATGGATGAAGATAATTATACATGTAATAATGGATGAAGTAGATAATTATACATGTAATAATGGATGAAGTAGATAATTATACATGTAATAATGGATGAAGATAATTATACATGTAATAATGGATGAAGTAGATAATTATACATGTAATAATGGATGAAGATAATTATATATGTAATAATGGATGAAGATAATTATACATGTAATAATGGATGAAGTAGATAATTATACATGTAATAATGGATGAAGATAATTATACATGTAATAATGTATTAAGATAATTATACATGTAATAATGGATGAAGATAATTATACATGTAATAATGGATGAAGATAATTATACATGTAATAATGGATGAAGTAGATAATTATACATGTAATAATGGATGAAGATAATTATATATGTAATAATGGATGAAGATAATTATACATGTAATAATGGATGAAGTAGATAATTATACATATAATAATGGATGAAGATAATTATACATGTAATAATGGATGAAGATAATTATATATGTAATAATGGATGAAGATAATTATACATGTAATAATGGATGAAGTAGATAATTATACATATAATAATGGATGAAGATAATTATACATATAATAATGGATGAAGATAATTATACATGTAATAATTGATGAAGTAGATAATTATACATGTAATAATGGATGAAGATAATTATACATCTAATAATGGATGAAGTAGATAATTATATATGTAATAATGGATGAAGATAATTATATATGTAATAATGGATGAAGATAATTATACATGTAATAATGGATGAAGATAATTATACATCTAATAATGGATGAAGTAGATAATTATATATTGATTGATTGATTGAATGTTTATTTAGACACTTAAATAAATCATAAATGATTTCTCAAAGGTGTATATAATAGAATACAAATAATAAAAGTAGGTAAACAATAAATACCAATAATAATAATACAATAAAATAGAATAAGCCGTACGGAAATTAATTAATAAAATAATAATGACAAACAATATTAATAATTCAGGTTACCACCTGAGATCAATTGTTGTATATATTTCATGAATGTTTTATGCGATTTTATGGATCTAATATAGGGCGGGAGTGAATTCCATAGCTTAGGACCAATATAACTCAGTGCCCGAGTATTCATTTTTGAGGGACGTAGAATAGGGGTAGATAGAAGGTGAGATGCATGGTTTCTAAGTGATGGAAGGGGAGCTCTTTGTACTAGAGAAGCAGAAATATATGAAGGGCAATTTGAAGAGTATATTGAGGAATGAACAATAGATAATATGCGATAAGCAGAGCGTTTGTTAAATGTGAACCATGGAGATATGTGTTGGTATGAGGAAGTAGAGGAATGATCTCGAATACGTAGGTTATATGTTGTACGGATTGATGAACGAATAACTCGATTTAAGGGAGAGATAGATGATAATGGAATATTTATAAGGATTGAGGAACAGTAATCTATGCGTGAGAGTACAAGGGAATTAACTAGAGTTTTAGTAAGAGATACAGTAATTGATTTTCGTATTTTTCTAATTCTAAATAGATGATAATTTGCAGATTTAGTGATGGCAGTAATATGAGGAATGAAGGAAAGTGTAGAATCAAAAAGTACACCTAAGTTAGATGCAGTAGGAGAAGGAGATATTACAATATTATCAATAAGAAAAGGAGGGAAGTAAGTTGGTGATGGAGAAAGATTCAACAATGTAGTTTTGGAAGTATTAAGGAGAAGATTATTAGAAATAAGCCATTCTTTAATGTCATTAGCACAATTAGAGAGTTGATTATTGAGACCTGGTGATGAATTAGTTGGAAGAAACATATATAGTTGTATGTCATCTGCATAAAGATGGTAATATATATTTGGATATTTAGATATTATGGATGGTAATGGGTATAAATAAATTGAGAAAAGTGAAGGACCGAGTACTGATCCTTGGGGAACACCATATTTCATAGGAGAAGGGGAAGAAAAAGAATTATATATTTTTACACTGCTACTACGGTCAAATAGATATGAAGTAAACCATGAGAGGGCAAGGTCTCTAACTCCAAGCAGATGTAGACGGGACAGTAGAATTTTGTGATCAAGCGTATCGAAAGCACTGGATATGTCCAGCATTACTAGTTGACAGCAGTTTTTAGTATTAAGGGTAGAAGTGATTACATCAATTACGTTTAGTAGTGCTGTTTCTGTGGAGTGTCCTCGGCGAAGGCACTTTGTTGAGGAATATGGAGATTATTGGCGGTTAAATATGAGATTAGTTGACGAGAGACAACTCTTTCCAAAATTTTACTCACCAAAGGTAGCTGAGAAATTGGGCGATAATTGAGAAGTGAATCAGGATCGAGTGAAGGTTTTTTAAGAATGGGAGTGATTATTGCTTGTTTAAAAATTTAAGGGACAGTACCGGAATTTAGGGAATATGAGATGATGTTACAGATAGTTGGACATAGATAATCGGAGTAAAGTTTAAAAATAGATAGTGGAACAGGATCGGAGAGAGATATCGAAGAGGATGCATTTAGTAGTTTAGATATGAGAGATATATGTGGCGGACGAAAAAAACTTAAGAAAACAGATATAGGTGGGGTAACTATGATTGAAGGATAATTGGCAGTAAGGGTATGGTTATTGATCTTTATTATGATGGAGTCAATCTTATTAGAAAATGTTTTGGAGAAAAGACAGCTTAATTGTAATGGAGAAATGTTAATTATAGATGGTAGTAATGCTGGTTTTGGGGGAGATAACAACTTATTAGCTAGTCTGAAAAGTCGTCGGTTATCAGAAGCAAGATCATTTATAACCTGAGTGTAATAGCTAGATTTGGCATAGGAAATTGCTAACTTGTAGATCTTACGTTGCTCAATGAATGAAGCTCTAGAAGATGAAGATCTCAAGGATATGTATGTTCTTTCAGATTTACGAAGTGATCGTTTCAAGGACATGAGGTGGGAAGTAAACCATGGGGTTTCAGGATGTAGAGTTACTGATATAGTTTTTGAAGGCGCATGTTTATCGAGAAGATGGGATAGTATGGAATTTAATACAACTGGAGAATAACAGTAGTCACCTAAAGCAGAATGTAAGTCAGCTAAGAATATCATGGAATTAATTTTCTTAATGGGTCTGTATGTAATACGTGTTTTCTGAGTAAGAGTGATAGTAAAGTTAGTTTTGAATGAGATAAGGAAGTGATCGGAAAGTAGATCAAGCCTAGAAATATTACTCACCACGAGTTTAGAATGGAGAGAACTGGAGAATACAAGATCAATAATATTGCCATTTATATGAGATGGGAAATTGACATGTTGTGATAGGGATAATGAATGTGTTAAATTAGTGAACATAATATGTGGATTTGAGGTAGCATTAAAATGATAGTTGAAATCACCAAGTATAATAGGGTGGTATGTGGGTGAACTAATGAGATCAGTAGCAAGATCGTTAAACTCACTTAGAAAGGAAGCGAATTCTGGTTTTGACGGTCTATAAATGACAGTAATGGATATAGATTTGTGTTTTTGGGTGAATGATATGGTTAAGCAGTCAGAGTAGGAGAAGTTATGGGATATGGATATACATGGTAAAGGTAGAGAAGTTTTTACGAGGAAGCCAACCCCACCACCACGACCAAATGTAATAATGGATGAAGATAATTATATATGTAATAATGGATGAAGATAATTATACATGTAATAATGGATGAAGTAGATAATTATACATGTAATAATGGATGAAGTAGATAATTATATATGTAATAATGGATGAAGATAATTATATATGTAATAATGGATGAAGATAATTATACATGTAATAATGGATGAAGTAGATAATTATACATGTAATAATGGATGAAGTAGATAATTATACATGTAATAATGGATGAAGTAGATAATTATACATGTAATGGATTAAGATAATTATACATGTAATAATGGATGAAGTAGATGTTTATACATATAATAATGGATGAAGATAATTATACATGTAATAATGAATGAAGAAGATAATTATACATGTAATAATGGATTAAGATAATTATACATGTAATAATGGATGAAGAAGATAATTATACATGTAATAATGGATGAAGTAGATAATTATACATGTAATAATAGATGAAGTAGATAATTATACATGTAATAATGGATGAAGATAATTATACATGTAATAATGAATGAAGTAGATAATTATACATGTAATAATGGATGAAGATAATTATACATGTAATAATGGATGAAGTAGATAATTATACATGTAATAATGGATGAAGTAGATAATTATATATGTAATAATGGATGAAGATAATTATACATGTAATAATGGATGAAGTAGATAATTATACATGTAATAATGGATGAAGAAGATAATTATACATGTAATAATGGATGAAGATAATTATACATGTAATAATGGATGAAGATAATTATACATGTAATAATGGATGAAGATAATTATACATGTAATAATGGATGAAGATAATTATACATGTAATAATGGATGAAGTAGATAATTATACATGTAATAATGGATGAAGATAATTATACATGTAATAATGGATGAAGTAGATAATTATACATATAATAATGGATGAAGATAATTATACATGTAATAATGGATGAAGAAGATAATTATACATGTAATAATGGATGAAGTAGATAATTATACATATAATAATGGATGAAGATAATTATACATGTAATAATGGATGAAGTAGATAATTATACATGTAATAATGGATGAAGATAATTATACATGTAATAATGGATGAAGATAATTATACATGTAATAATGGATGAAGATAATTATACATGTAATAATGGATGAAGATAATTATACATATAATAATGGATGAAGTATATAATTATACATATAATAATGGATGAAGTAGATAATTATACATGTAATAATGGATGAAGATAATTATATATGTAATAATAGATGAAGATAATTATACATGTAATAATGGATGAAGTAGATAATTATACATATAATAATGGATGAAGATAATTATACATGTAATAATGGATGAAGTAGATAATTATACATATAATAATGGATGAAGATAATTATACATGTAATAATGGATGAAGAAGATAATTATACATGTAATAATGGATGAAGTAGATAATTATACATGTAATAATGGATGAAGAAGATAATTATACATGTAATAATGGATGAAGATAATTATACATATAATAATGGATGAAGATAATTATACATATAATAATGGATGAAGTAGATAATTATACATGTAATAATGGATGAAGTAGATAATTATACATGTAATAATGGATGAAGTAGATAATTATACATGTAATAATGGATGAAGATAATTATATATGTAATAATGGATGAAGATAATTATACATGTAATAATGGATGAAGTAGATAATTATACATATAATAATGGATGAAGATAATTATACATGTAATAATGGATGAAGAAGATAATTATACATGTAATAATGGATGAAGTAGATAATTATACATGTAATAATGGATGAAGATAATTATATATGTAATAATGGATGAAGATAATTATACATGTAATAATGGATGAAGTAGATAATTATACATGTAATAATGGATGAAGTAGATAATTATACATGTAATAATGGATGAAGTAGATAATTATACATGTAATAATGGATTAAGATAATTATACATGTAATAATGGATGAAGTAGATGTTTATACATATAATAATGGATGAAGATAATTATACATATAATAATGGATGAAGATAATTATACATATAATAATGGATGAATTAGATAATTATACATGTAATAATGGATGAAGTAGATAATTATACATGTAATAATGGATGAAGATAATTATATATGTAATAATGGATGAAGATAATTATACATGTAATAATGGATGAAGTAGATAATTATACATGTAATAATGGATGAAGTAGATAATTATACATGTAATAATGGATTAAGATAATTATACATGTAATAATGGATGAAGTAGATGTTTATACATATAATAATGGATGAAGATAATTATACATGTAATAATGAATGAAGAAGATAATTATACATGTAAAAATGGATTAAGATAATTATACATGTAATAATGGATGAAGTAGATGTTTATACATATAATAATGGATGAAGATAATTATACATGTAATAATGAATGAAGAAGATAATTATACATGTAATAATGGATTAAGATAATTATACATGTAATAATGGATGAAGTAGATGTTTATACATATAATAATGGATGAAGATAATTATACATGTAATAATGAATGAAGAAGATAATTATACATGTAATAATGGATGAAGATAATTATACATGTAATAATGGATGAAGTAGATAATTATACATGTAATAATGGATGAAGTAGATAATTATACATGTAATAATGGATGAAGTAGATAATTATACATGTAATAATGGATTAAGATAATTATACATGTAATAATGGATGAAGTAGATGTTTATACATATAATAATGGATGAAGATAATTATACATGTAATAATGAATGAAGAAGATAATTATACATGTAATAATGGATTAAGATAATTATACATGTAATAATGGATGAAGTAGATGTTTATACATATAATAATGGATGAAGATAATTATACATGTAATAATGAATGAAGAAGATAATTATACATGTAATAATGGATTAAGATAATTATACATGTAATAATGGATGAAGTAGATGTTTATACATATAATAATGGATGAAGATAATTATACATGTAATAATGGATGAAGAAGATAATTATATATGTAATAATGGATGAAGTAGATAATTATACATGTAATAATAGATGAAGATAATTATACATGTAATAATGGATGAAGTAGATAATTATACATGTAATAATGGATGAAGATAATTATACATGTAATAATGGATGAAGATAATTATACATGTAATAATGGATGAAGTAGATAATTATACATGTAATAATGGATGAAGAAGATAATTATACATGTAATAATGGATGAAGTAGATAATTATACATGTAATAATGGATGAAGAAGATAATTATACATGTAATAATGGATGAAGATAATTATACATATAATAATGGATGAAGATAATTATACATATAATAATGGATGAAGTAGATAATTATACATGTAATAATGGATGAAGTAGATAATTATACATGTAATAATGGATGAAGTAGATAATTATACATGTAATAATGGATGAAGATAATTATATATGTAATAATGGATGAAGATAATTATACATGTAATAATGGATGAAGTAGATAATTATACATATAATAATGGATGAAGATAATTATACATGTAATAATGGATGAAGAAGATAATTATACATGTAATAATGGATGAAGTAGATAATTATACATGTAATAATGGATGAAGATAATTATATATGTAATAATGGATGAAGATAATTATACATGTAATAATGGATGAAGTAGATAATTATACATGTAATAATGGATGAAGTAGATAATTATACATGTAATAATGGATGAAGTAGATAATTATACATGTAATAATGGATTAAGATAATTATACATGTAATAATGGATGAAGTAGATGTTTATACATATAATAATGGATGAAGATAATTATACATATAATAATGGATGAAGATAATTATACATATAATAATGGATGAATTAGATAATTATACATGTAATAATGGATGAAGTAGATAATTATACATGTAATAATGGATGAAGATAATTATATATGTAATAATGGATGAAGATAATTATACATGTAATAATGGATGAAGTAGATAATTATACATGTAATAATGGATGAAGTAGATAATTATACATGTAATAATGGATTAAGATAATTATACATGTAATAATGGATGAAGTAGATGTTTATACATATAATAATGGATGAAGATAATTATACATGTAATAATGAATGAAGAAGATAATTATACATGTAAAAATGGATTAAGATAATTATACATGTAATAATGGATGAAGTAGATGTTTATACATATAATAATGGATGAAGATAATTATACATGTAATAATGAATGAAGATAATTATACATGTAATAATGGATGAAGATAATTATACATGTAATAATGGATGAAGTAGATAATTATACATGTAATAATGGATGAAGATAATTATACATGTAATAATGGATGAAGTAGATAATTATACATGTAATAATGGATGAAGATAATTATACATGTAATAATGGATGAAGATAATTATACATGTGATAATGGATGAAGTAGATAATTATACATGTAATAATGGATGAAGATAATTATATATGTAATAATGGATGAAGTAGATAATTATACATGTAATAATGGATGAAGTAGATAATTATACATGTAATAATGGATGAAGATAATTATACATGTAATAATGGATGAAGATAATTATACATGTAATAATGGATGAAGATAATTATACATGTAATAATGGATGAAGATAATTATACATGTAATAATGGATGAAGTAGATAATTATACATGTAATAATGGATGAAGTAGATAATTATACATGTAATAATGGATGAAGATAATTATACATGTAATAATGGATGAAGTAGATAATTATACATGTAATAATGGATGAAGATAATTATATATGTAATAATGGATGAAGATAATTATACATGTAATAATGGATGAAGTAGATAATTATACATGTAATAATGGATGAAGATAATTATACATGTAATAATGTATTAAGATAATTATACATGTAATAATGGATGAAGATAATTATACATGTAATAATGGATGAAGATAATTATACATGTAATAATGGATGAAGTAGATAATTATACATGTAATAATGGATGAAGATAATTATATATGTAATAATGGATGAAGATAATTATACATGTAATAATGGATGAAGTAGATAATTATACATATAATAATGGATGAAGATAATTATACATGTAATAATGGATGAAGATAATTATATATGTAATAATGGATGAAGATAATTATACATGTAATAATGGATGAAGTAGATAATTATACATATAATAATGGATGAAGATAATTATACATATAATAATGGATGAAGATAATTATACATGTAATAATTGATGAAGTAGATAATTATACATGTAATAATGGATGAAGATAATTATACATCTAATAATGGATGAAGTAGATAATTATATATGTAATAATGGATGAAGATAATTATATATGTAATAATGGATGAAGATAATTATACATGTAATAATGGATGAAGATAATTATACATCTAATAATGGATGAAGTAGATAATTATATATTGATTGATTGATTGAATGTTTATTTAGACACTTAAATAAATCATAAATGATTTCTCAAAGGTGTATATAATAGAATACAAATAATAAAAGTAGGTAAACAATAAATACCAATAATAATAATACAATAAAATAGAATAAGCCGTACGGAAATTAATTAATAAAATAATAATGACAAACAATATTAATAATTCAGGTTACCACCTGAGATCAATTGTTGTATATATTTCATGAATGTTTTATGCGATTTTATGGATCTAATATAGGGCGGGAGTGAATTCCATAGCTTAGGACCAATATAACTCAGTGCCCGAGTATTCATTTTTGAGGGACGTAGAATAGGGGTAGATAGAAGGTGAGATGCATGGTTTCTAAGTGATGGAAGGGGAGCTCTTTGTACTAGAGAAGCAGAAATATATGAAGGGCAATTTGAAGAGTATATTGAGGAATGAACAATAGATAATATGCGATAAGCAGAGCGTTTGTTAAATGTGAACCATGGAGATATGTGTTGGTATGAGGAAGTAGAGGAATGATCTCGAATACGTAGGTTATATGTTGTACGGATTGATGAACGAATAACTCGATTTAAGGGAGAGATAGATGATAATGGAATATTTATAAGGATTGAGGAACAGTAATCTATGCGTGAGAGTACAAGGGAATTAACTAGAGTTTTAGTAAGAGATACAGTAATTGATTTTCGTATTTTTCTAATTCTAAATAGATGATAATTTGCAGATTTAGTGATGGCAGTAATATGAGGAATGAAGGAAAGTGTAGAATCAAAAAGTACACCTAAGTTAGATGCAGTAGGAGAAGGAGATATTACAATATTATCAATAAGAAAAGGAGGGAAGTAAGTTGGTGATGGAGAAAGATTCAACAATGTAGTTTTGGAAGTATTAAGGAGAAGATTATTAGAAATAAGCCATTCTTTAATGTCATTAGCACAATTAGAGAGTTGATTATTGAGACCTGGTGATGAATTAGTTGGAAGAAACATATATAGTTGTATGTCATCTGCATAAAGATGGTAATATATATTTGGATATTTAGATATTATGGATGGTAATGGGTATAAATAAATTGAGAAAAGTGAAGGACCGAGTACTGATCCTTGGGGAACACCATATTTCATAGGAGAAGGGGAAGAAAAAGAATTATATATTTTTACACTGCTACTACGGTCAAATAGATATGAAGTAAACCATGAGAGGGCAAGGTCTCTAACTCCAAGCAGATGTAGACGGGACAGTAGAATTTTGTGATCAAGCGTATCGAAAGCACTGGATATGTCCAGCATTACTAGTTGACAGCAGTTTTTAGTATTAAGGGTAGAAGTGATTACATCAATTACGTTTAGTAGTGCTGTTTCTGTGGAGTGTCCTCGGCGAAGGCACTTTGTTGAGGAATATGGAGATTATTGGCGGTTAAATATGAGATTAGTTGACGAGAGACAACTCTTTCCAAAATTTTACTCACCAAAGGTAGCTGAGAAATTGGGCGATAATTGAGAAGTGAATCAGGATCGAGTGAAGGTTTTTTAAGAATGGGAGTGATTATTGCTTGTTTAAAAATTTAAGGGACAGTACCGGAATTTAGGGAATATGAGATGATGTTACAGATAGTTGGACATAGATAATCGGAGTAAAGTTTAAAAATAGATAGTGGAACAGGATCGGAGAGAGATATCGAAGAGGATGCATTTAGTAGTTTAGATATGAGAGATATATGTGGCGGACGAAAAAAACTTAAGAAAACAGATATAGGTGGGGTAACTATGATTGAAGGATAATTGGCAGTAAGGGTATGGTTATTGATCTTTATTATGATGGAGTCAATCTTATTAGAAAATGTTTTGGAGAAAAGACAGCTTAATTGTAATGGAGAAATGTTAATTATAGATGGTAGTAATGCTGGTTTTGGGGGAGATAACAACTTATTAGCTAGTCTGAAAAGTCGTCGGTTATCAGAAGCAAGATCATTTATAACCTGAGTGTAATAGCTAGATTTGGCATAGGAAATTGCTAACTTGTAGATCTTACGTTGCTCAATGAATGAAGCTCTAGAAGATGAAGATCTCAAGGATATGTATGTTCTTTCAGATTTACGAAGTGATCGTTTCAAGGACATGAGGTGGGAAGTAAACCATGGGGTTTCAGGATGTAGAGTTACTGATATAGTTTTTGAAGGCGCATGTTTATCGAGAAGATGGGATAGTATGGAATTTAATACAACTGGAGAATAACAGTAGTCACCTAAAGCAGAATGTAAGTCAGCTAAGAATATCATGGAATTAATTTTCTTAATGGGTCTGTATGTAATACGTGTTTTCTGAGTAAGAGTGATAGTAAAGTTAGTTTTGAATGAGATAAGGAAGTGATCGGAAAGTAGATCAAGCCTAGAAATATTACTCACCACGAGTTTAGAATGGAGAGAACTGGAGAATACAAGATCAATAATATTGCCATTTATATGAGATGGGAAATTGACATGTTGTGATAGGGATAATGAATGTGTTAAATTAGTGAACATAATATGTGGATTTGAGGTAGCATTAAAATGATAGTTGAAATCACCAAGTATAATAGGGTGGTATGTGGGTGAACTAATGAGATCAGTAGCAAGATCGTTAAACTCACTTAGAAAGGAAGCGAATTCTGGTTTTGACGGTCTATAAATGACAGTAATGGATATAGATTTGTGTTTTTGGGTGAATGATATGGTTAAGCAGTCAGAGTAGGAGAAGTTATGGGATATGGATATACATGGTAAAGGTAGAGAAGTTTTTACGAGGAAGCCAACCCCACCACCACGACCAAATGTAATAATGGATGAAGATAATTATATATGTAATAATGGATGAAGATAATTATACATGTAATAATGGATGAAGTAGATAATTATACATGTAATAATGGATGAAGTAGATAATTATATATGTAATAATGGATGAAGATAATTATATATGTAATAATGGATGAAGATAATTATACATGTAATAATGGATGAAGTAGATAATTATACATGTAATAATGGATGAAGTAGATAATTATACATGTAATAATGGATGAAGTAGATAATTATACATGTAATGGATTAAGATAATTATACATGTAATAATGGATGAAGTAGATGTTTATACATATAATAATGGATGAAGATAATTATACATGTAATAATGAATGAAGAAGATAATTATACATGTAATAATGGATTAAGATAATTATACATGTAATAATGGATGAAGAAGATAATTATACATGTAATAATGGATGAAGTAGATAATTATACATGTAATAATAGATGAAGTAGATAATTATACATGTAATAATGGATGAAGATAATTATACATGTAATAATGAATGAAGTAGATAATTATACATGTAATAATGGATGAAGATAATTATACATGTAATAATGGATGAAGTAGATAATTATACATGTAATAATGGATGAAGTAGATAATTATATATGTAATAATGGATGAAGATAATTATACATGTAATAATGGATGAAGTAGATAATTATACATGTAATAATGGATGAAGAAGATAATTATACATGTAATAATGGATGAAGATAATTATACATGTAATAATGGATGAAGATAATTATACATGTAATAATGGATGAAGATAATTATACATGTAATAATGGATGAAGATAATTATACATGTAATAATGGATGAAGTAGATAATTATACATGTAATAATGGATGAAGATAATAATACATGTAATAATGGATGAAGTAGATAATTATACATATAATAATGGATGAAGATAATTATACATGTAATAATGGATGAAGAAGATAATTATACATGTAATAATGGATGAAGTAGATAATTATACATATAATAATGGATGAAGATAATTATACATGTAATAATGGATGAAGTAGATAATTATACATGTAATAATGGATGAAGATAATTATACATGTAATAATGGATGAAGATAATTATACATGTAATAATGGATGAAGATAATTATACATGTAATAATGGATGAAGATAATTATACATATAATAATGGATGAAGTATATAATTATACATATAATAATGGATGAAGTAGATAATTATACATGTAATAATGGATGAAGATAATTATATATGTAATAATAGATGAAGATAATTATACATGTAATAATGGATGAAGTAGATAATTATACATATACTAATGGATGAAGATAATTATACATGTAATAATGGATGAAGTAGATAATTATACATATAATAATGGATGAAGATAATTATACATGTAATAATGGATGAAGAAGATAATTATACATGTAATAATGGATGAAGTAGATAATTATACATGTAATAATGGATGAAGAAGATAATTATACATGTAATAATGGATGAAGATAATTATACATATAATAATGGATGAAGATAATTATACATATAATAATGGATGAAGTAGATAATTATACATGTAATAATGGATGAAGTAGATAATTATACATGTAATAATGGATGAAGTAGATAATTATACATGTAATAATGGATGAAGATAATTATATATGTAATAATGGATGAAGATAATTATACATGTAATAATGGATGAAGTAGATAATTATACATATAATAATGGATGAAGATAATTATACATGTAATAATGGATGAAGAAGATAATTATACATGTAATAATGGATGAAGTAGATAATTATACATGTAATAATGGATGAAGATAATTATATATGTAATAATGGATGAAGATAATTATACATGTAATAATGGATGAAGTAGATAATTATACATGTAATAATGGATGAAGTAGATAATTATACATGTAATAATGGATGAAGTAGATAATTATACATGTAATAATGGATTAAGATAATTATACATGTAATAATGGATGAAGTAGATGTTTATACATATAATAATGGATGAAGATAATTATACATATAATAATGGATGAAGATAATTATACATATAATAATGGATGAATTAGATAATTATACATGTAATAATGGATGAAGTAGATAATTATACATGTAATAATGGATGAAGATAATTATATATGTAATAATGGATGAAGATAATTATACATGTAATAATGGATGAAGTAGATAATTATACATGTAATAATGGATGAAGTAGATAATTATACATGTAATAATGGATTAAGATAATTATACATGTAATAATGGATGAAGTAGATGTTTATACATATAATAATGGATGAAGATAATTATACATGTAATAATGAATGAAGAAGATAATTATACATGTAAAAATGGATTAAGATAATTATACATGTAATAATGGATGAAGTAGATGTTTATACATATAATAATGGATGAAGATAATTATACATGTAATAATGAATGAAGAAGATAATTATACATGTAATAATGGATTAAGATAATTATACATGTAATAATGGATGAAGTAGATGTTTATACATATAATAATGGATGAAGATAATTATACATGTAATAATGAATGAAGAAGATAATTATACATGTAATAATGGATGAAGATAATTATACATGTAATAATGGATGAAGTAGATAATTATACATGTAATAATGGATGAAGTAGATAATTATACATGTAATAATGGATGAAGTAGATAATTATACATGTAATAATGGATTAAGATAATTATACATGTAATAATGGATGAAGTAGATGTTTATACATATAATAATGGATGAAGATAATTATACATGTAATAATGAATGAAGAAGATAATTATACATGTAATAATGGATTAAGATAATTATACATGTAATAATGGATGAAGTAGATGTTTATACATATAATAATGGATGAAGATAATTATACATGTAATAATGAATGAAGAAGATAATTATACATGTAATAATGGATTAAGATAATTATACATGTAATAATGGATGAAGTAGATGTTTATACATATAATAATGGATGAAGATAATTATACATGTAATAATGGATGAAGAAGATAATTATATATGTAATAATGGATGAAGTAGATAATTATACATGTAATAATAGATGAAGATAATTATACATGTAATAATGGATGAAGTAGATAATTATACATGTAATAATGGATGAAGATAATTATACATGTAATAATGGATGAAGATAATTATACATGTAATAATGGATGAAGTAGATAATTATACATGTAATAATGGATGAAGAAGATAATTATACATGTAATAATGGATGAAGTAGATAATTATACATGTAATAATGGATGAAGAAGATAATTATACATGTAATAATGGATGAAGATAATTATACATATAATAATGGATGAAGATAATTATACATATAATAATGGATGAAGTAGATAATTATACATGTAATAATGGATGAAGTAGATAATTATACATGTAATAATGGATGAAGTAGATAATTATACATGTAATAATGGATGAAGATAATTATATATGTAATAATGGATGAAGATAATTATACATGTAATAATGGATGAAGTAGATAATTATACATATAATAATGGATGAAGATAATTATACATGTAATAATGGATGAAGAAGATAATTATACATGTAATAATGGATGAAGTAGATAATTATACATGTAATAATGGATGAAGATAATTATATATGTAATAATGGATGAAGATAATTATACATGTAATAATGGATGAAGTAGATAATTATACATGTAATAATGGATGAAGTAGATAATTATACATGTAATAATGGATGAAGTAGATAATTATACATGTAATAATGGATTAAGATAATTATACATGTAATAATGGATGAAGTAGATGTTTATACATATAATAATGGATGAAGATAATTATACATATAATAATGGATGAAGATAATTATACATATAATAATGGATGAATTAGATAATTATACATGTAATAATGGATGAAGTAGATAATTATACATGTAATAATGGATGAAGATAATTATATATGTAATAATGGATGAAGATAATTATACATGTAATAATGGATGAAGTAGATAATTATACATGTAATAATGGATGAAGTAGATAATTATACATGTAATAATGGATTAAGATAATTATACATGTAATAATGGATGAAGTAGATGTTTATACATATAATAATGGATGAAGATAATTATACATGTAATAATGAATGAAGAAGATAATTATACATGTAAAAATGGATTAAGATAATTATACATGTAATAATGGATGAAGTAGATGTTTATACATATAATAATGGATGAAGATAATTATACATGTAATAATGAATGAAGAAGATAATTATACATGTAATAATGGATTAAGATAATTATACATGTAATAATGGATGAAGTAGATGTTTATACATATAATAATGGATGAAGATAATTATACATGTAATAATGAATGAAGAAGATAATTATACATGTAATAATGGATGAAGATAATTATACATGTAATAATGGATGAAGTAGATAATTATACATGTAATAATGGATGAAGTAGATAATTATACATGTAATAATGGATGAAGTAGATAATTATACATGTAATAATGGATTAAGATAATTATACATGTAATAATGGATGAAGTAGATGTTTATACATATAATAATGGATGAAGATAATTATACATGTAATAATGAATGAAGAAGATAATTATACATGTAATAATGGATTAAGATAATTATACATGTAATAATGGATGAAGTAGATGTTTATACATATAATAATGGATGAAGATAATTATACATGTAATAATGAATGAAGAAGATAATTATACATGTAATAATGGATTAAGATAATTATACATGTAATAATGGATGAAGTAGATGTTTATACATATAATAATGGATGAAGATAATTATACATGTAATAATGGATGAAGAAGATAATTATATATGTAATAATGGATGAAGTAGATAATTATACATGTAATAATAGATGAAGATAATTATACATGTAATAATGGATGAAGTAGATAATTATACATGTAATAATGGATGAAGATAATTATACATGTAATAATGGATGAAGATAATTATACATGTAATAATGGATGAAGTAGATAATTATACATATAATAATGGATGAAGATAATTATACATGTAATAATGGATGAAGATAATTATACATGTAATAATGGATGAAGATAATTATACATGTAATAATGGATGAAGATAATTATACATTTAATAATGGATGAAGTAGATAATTATACATGTAATAATGGATGAAGTAGATAATTATACATGTAATAATGGATGAATATAATTATACATGTAATAATGGATGAAGATAATTATACATTTAATAATGGATGAAGTAGATAATTATACATGTAATAATGGATGAAGTAGATAATTATACATATAATAATGGATGAAGATAATTATACATTTAATAATGGATGAAGTAGATAATTATACATGTAATAATGGATGAAGTAGATAATTATACATGTAATAATGGATGAAGATAATTATATATGTAATAATGGATGAAGATAATTATACATGTAATAATGGATGAAGTAGATAATTATACATATAATAATGGATGAAGATAATTATACATATAATAATGGATGAAGTAGATAATTATACATGTAATAATGGATGAAGTAGATAATTATACATATAATAATGGATGAAGATAATTATACATGTAATAATGGATGAAGTAGATAATTATACATGTAATAATGGATGAAGATAATTATTACATGTAATAATGGATGAAGTAGATAATTATACATGTAATAATGAATGAAGGTAATTATATATGTAATAATGGATGAAGATAATTATACATGTAATATTGGATGAAGTAGATAATTATACATGTAATAATGGATGAAGATAATTATACATGTAATAATGGATGAAGTAGATAATTATACATGTAATAATGGATGAAGATAATTATTACATGTAATAATGGATGAAGTAGATAATTATACATGTAATAATGAATGAAGATAATTATATATGTAATAATGGATGAAGATAATTATACATGTAATATTGGATGAAGTAGATAATTATACATGTAATAATGGATGAAGATAATTATACATGTAATAATGGATGAAGATAATTATACATGTAATAATGGATGAAGTAGATAATTATACATATAATAATGGATGAAGATAATTATACATGTAATAATGGATGAAGAAGATAATTATACATGTAATAATGGATGAAGTAGATAATTATACATGTAATAATGGATGAAGTAGATAATTATACATGTAATAATGGATGAAGTAGATAATTATACATGTAATAATGGATGAAGATAATTATATATGTAATAATGGATGAAGATAATTATACATGTAATAATGGATGAAGTAGATAATTATACATATAATAATGGATGAAGATAATTATACATGTAATAATGGATGAAGAAGATAATTATACATGTAATAATGGATGAAGTAGATAATTATACATGTAATAATGGATGAAGATAATTATATATGTAATAATGGATGAAGATAATTATACATGTAATAATGGATGAAGTAGATAATTATACATGTAATAATGGATGAAGTAGATAATTATACATGTAATAATGGATGAAGATAATTATACATGCAATAATGGATGAAGATAATTATACATGTAATAATGGATGAAGTAGATAATTATACATATAATAATGGATGAAGATAATTATACATATAATAATGGATGAAGTAGATAATTATACATGTAATAATGGATGAAGTAGATAATTATACATATAATAATTGATGAAGATAATTATACATGTAATAATGGATGAAGTAGATAATTATACATGTAATAATGGATGAAGATAATTATTACATGTAATAATGGATGAAGTAGATAATTATACATGTAATAATGAATGAAGATAATTATATATGTAATAATGGATGAAGATAATTATACATGTAATATTGGATGAAGTAGATAATTATACATGTAATAATGGATGAAGATAATTATACATGTAATAATGGATGAAGATAATTATACATGTAATAATGGATGAAGTAGATAATTATACATATAATAATGGATGAAGATAATTATACATGTAATAATGGATGAAGAAGATAATTATACATGTAATAATGGATGAAGTAGATAATTATACATGTAATAATGGATGAAGTAGATAATTATACATGTAATAATGGATGAAGTAGATAATTATACATGTAATAATGGATGAAGATAATTATATATGTAATAATGGATGAAGATAATTATACATGTAATAATGGATGAAGTAGATAATTATACATATAATAATGGATGAAGATAATTATACATGTAATAATGGATGAAGAAGATAATTATACATGTAATAATGGATGAAGTAGATAATTATACATGTAATAATGGATGAAGATAATTATATATGTAATAATGGATGAAGATAATTATACATGTAATAATGGATGAAGTAGATAATTATACATGTAATAATGGATTAAGATAATTATACATTTAATAATGGATGAAGTAGATGTTTATACATATAATAATGGATGAAGATAATTATACATGTAATAATGAATGAAGAAGATAATTATACATGTAATAATGGATTAAGATAATTATACATGTAATAATGGATGAAGTAGATGTTTATACATATAATAATGGATGAAGATAATTATACATGTAATAATGGATGAAGAAGATAATTATATATGTAATAATGGATGAAGTAGATAATTATACATGTAATAATAGATGAAGATAATTATACATGTAATAATGGATGAAGTAGATAATTATACATGTAATAATGGATGAAGATAATTATACATGTAATAATGGATGAAGATAATTATACATGTAATAATGGATGAAGTAGATAATTATACATATAATAATGGATGAAGATAATTATACATGTAATAATGGATGAAGATAATTATACATGTAATAATGGATGAAGATAATTATACATGTAATAATGGATGAAGATAATTATACATGTAATAATGGATGAAGTAGATAATTATACATGTAATAATGGATGAAGTAGATAATTATACATGTAATAATGGATGAAGATAATTATACATGCAATAATGGATGAAGATAATTATACATGTAATAATGGATGAAGTAGATAATTATACATATAATAATGGATGAAGATAATTATACATATAATAATGGATGAAGATAATTATACATGTAATAATGGATGAAGTAGATAATTATACATGTAATAATGGATGAAGTAGATAATTATACATGTAATAATGGATGAAGATAATTATACATGTAATAATGGATGAAGTAGATAATTATACATGTAATAATGGATGAAGTAGATAATTATACATATAATAATGGATGAAGATAATTATACATGTAATAATGGATGAAGATAATTATACATGTAATAATGGATGAAGATAATTATACATGTAATAATGGATGAAATAGATAATTATACATGTAATAATGGATGAAGTAGATAATTATATATGTAATAATGGATGAAGATAATTATACATGTAATAATGGATGAAGTAGATAATTATACATATAATAATGGATGAAGTAAATAATTATACATGTAATAATGGATGAAGTAGATAATTATACATGTAATAATGGATGAAGATAATTATACATGTAATAATGGATGCAGATAATTATACATGTAATAATGTATGAAGATAATTATACATGTAATAATGGATGAAGTAGATAATTATACATGTAATAATGGATGAAGTAGATAATTATACATGTAATAATGGATGAAGTAGATAATTATACATGTAATAATGGATGAAGTAGATAATTATACATGTAATAATGGATGAAGTAGATAATTATACATGTAATAATGGATGAAGATAATTATATATGTAATAATGGATGAAGATAATTATACATGTAATAATGGATGAAGTAGATAATTATACATGTAATAATGGATGAAGTAGATAATTATACATGTAATAATGGATGAAGTAGATAATTATACATGTAATAATGGATTAAGATAATTATACATGTAATAATGGATGAAGTAGATGTTTATACATATAATAATGGATGAAGATAATTATACATATAATAATGGATGAAGATAATTATACATATAATAATGGATGAATTAGATAATTATACATGTAATAATGGATGAAGTAGATAATTATACATGTAATAATGGATGAAGATAATTATATATGTAATAATGGATGAAGATAATTATACATGTAATAATGGATGAAGTAGATAATTATACATGTAATAATGGATGAAGTAGATAATTATACATGTAATAATGGATTAAGATAATTATACATGTAATAATGGATGAAGTAGATGTTTATACATATAATAATGGATGAAGATAATTATACATGTAATAATGAATGAAGAAGATAATTATACATGTAATAATGGATTAAGATAATTATACATGTAATAATGGATGAAGTAGATGTTTATACATATAATAATGGATGAAGATAATTATACATGTAATAATGAATGAAGAAGATAATTATACATGTAATAATGGATTAAGATAATTATACATGTAATAATGGATGAAGTAGATGTTTATACATATAATAATGGATGAAGATAATTATACATGTAATAATGAATGAAGAAGATAATTATACATGTAATAATGGATGAAGATAATTATACATGTAATAATGGATGAAGTAGATAATTATACATGTAATAATGGATGAAGTAGATAATTATACATGTAATAATGGATGAAGTAGATAATTATACATGTAATAATGGATTAAGATAATTATACATGTAATAATGGATGAAGTAGATGTTTATACATATAATAATGGATGAAGATAATTATACATGTAATAATGAATGAAGAAGATAATTATACATGTAATAATGGATTAAGATAATTATACATGTAATAATGGATGAAGTAGATGTTTATACATATAATAATGGATGAAGATAATTATACATGTAATAATGAATGAAGAAGATAATTATACATGTAATAATGGATTAAGATAATTATACATGTAATAATGGATGAAGTAGATGTTTATACATATAATAATGGATGAAGATAATTATACATGTAATAATGGATGAAGAAGATAATTATATATGTAATAATGGATGAAGTAGATAATTATACATGTAATAATAGATGAAGATAATTATACATGTAATAATGGATGAAGTAGATAATTATACATGTAATAATGGATGAAGATAATTATACATGTAATAATGGATGAAGATAATTATACATGTAATAATGGATGAAGTAGATAATTATACATATAATAATGGATGAAGATAATTATACATGTAATAATGGATGAAGATAATTATACATGTAATAATGGATGAAGATAATTATACATGTAATAATGGATGAAGATAATTATACATTTAATAATGGATGAAGTAGATAATTATACATGTAATAATGGATGAAGTAGATAATTATACATGTAATAATGGATGAATATAATTATACATGTAATAATGGATGAAGATAATTATACATTTAATAATGGATGAAGTAGATAATTATACATGTAATAATGGATGAAGTAGATAATTATACATATAATAATGGATGAAGATAATTATACATTTAATAATGGATGAAGTAGATAATTATACATGTAATAATGGATGAAGTAGATAATTATACATGTAATAATGGATGAAGATAATTATATATGTAATAATGGATGAAGATAATTATACATGTAATAATGGATGAAGTAGATAATTATACATATAATAATGGATGAAGATAATTATACATATAATAATGGATGAAGTAGATAATTATACATGTAATAATGGATGAAGTAGATAATTATACATATAATAATGGATGAAGATAATTATACATGTAATAATGGATGAAGTAGATAATTATACATGTAATAATGGATGAAGATAATTATTACATGTAATAATGGATGAAGTAGATAATTATACATGTAATAATGAATGAAGGTAATTATATATGTAATAATGGATGAAGATAATTATACATGTAATATTGGATGAAGTAGATAATTATACATGTAATAATGGATGAAGATAATTATACATGTAATAATGGATGAAGTAGATAATTATACATGTAATAATGGATGAAGATAATTATTACATGTAATAATGGATGAAGTAGATAATTATACATGTAATATTGAATGAAGATAATTATATATGTAATAATGGATGAAGATAATTATACATGTAATATTGGATGAAGTAGATAATTATACATGTAATAATGGATGAAGATAATTATACATGTAATAATGGATGAAGATAATTATACATGTAATAATGGATGAAGTAGATAATTATACATATAATAATGGATGAAGATAATTATACATGTAATAATGGATGAAGAAGATAATTATACATGTAATAATGGATGAAGTAGATAATTATACATGTAATAATGGATGAAGTAGATAATTATACATGTAATAATGGATGAAGTAGATAATTATACATGTAATAATGGATGAAGATAATTATATATGTAATAATGGATGAAGATAATTATACATGTAATAATGGATGAAGTAGATAATTATACATATAATAATGGATGAAGATAATTATACATGTAATAATGGATGAAGAAGATAATTATACATGTAATAATGGATGAAGTAGATAATTATACATGTAATAATGGATGAAGATAATTATATATGTAATAATGGATGAAGATAATTATACATGTAATAATGGATGAAGTAGATAATTATACATGTAATAATGGATGAAGTAGATAATTATACATGTAATAATGGATGAAGATAATTATACATGCAATAATGGATGAAGATAATTATACATGTAATAATGGATGAAGTAGATAATTATACATATAATAATGGATGAAGATAATTATACATATAATAATGGATGAAGTAGATAATTATACATGTAATAATGGATGAAGTAGATAATTATACATATAATAATTGATGAAGATAATTATACATGTAATAATGGATGAAGTAGATAATTATACATGTAATAATGGATGAAGATAATTATTACATGTAATAATGGATGAAGTAGATAATTATACATGTAATAATGAATGAAGATAATTATATATGTAATAATGGATGAAGATAATTATACATGTAATATTGGATGAAGTAGATAATTATACATGTAATAATGGATGAAGATAATTATACATGTAATAATGGATGAAGATAATTATACATGTAATAATGGATGAAGTAGATAATTATACATATAATAATGGATGAAGATAATTATACATGTAATAATGGATGAAGAAGATAATTATACATGTAATAATGGATGAAGTAGATAATTATACATGTAATAATGGATGAAGTAGATAATTATACATGTAATAATGGATGAAGTAGATAATTATACATGTAATAATGGATGAAGATAATTATATATGTAATAATGGATGAAGATAATTATACATGTAATAATGGATGAAGTAGATAATTATACATATAATAATGGATGAAGATAATTATACATGTAATAATGGATGAAGAAGATAATTATACATGTAATAATGGATGAAGTAGATAATTATACATGTAATAATGGATGAAGATAATTATATATGTAATAATGGATGAAGATAATTATACATGTAATAATGGATGAAGTAGATAATTATACATGTAATAATGGATTAAGATAATTATACATTTAATAATGGATGAAGTAGATGTTTATACATATAATAATGGATGAAGATAATTATACATGTAATAATGAATGAAGAAGATAATTATACATGTAATAATGGATTAAGATAATTATACATGTAATAATGGATGAAGTAGATGTTTATACATATAATAATGGATGAAGATAATTATACATGTAATAATGGATGAAGATAATTATACATGTAATAATGGATGAAGTAGATAATTATACATATAATAATGGATGAAGATAATTATACATGTAATAATGGATGAAGATAATTATACATGTAATAATGGATGAAGATAATTATACATGTAATAATGGATGAAGATAATTATACATGTAATAATGGATGAAGTAGATAATTATACATGTAATAATGGATGAAGTAGATAATTATACATGTAATAATGGATGAAGATAATTATACATGCAATAATGGATGAAGATAATTATACATGTAATAATGGATGAAGTAGATAATTATACATATAATAATGGATGAAGATAATTATACATATAATAATGGATGAAGATAATTATACATGTAATAATGGATGAAGTAGATAATTATACATGTAATAATGGATGAAGTAGATAATTATACATGTAATAATGGATGAAGATAATTATACATGTAATAATGGATGAAGTAGATAATTATACATGTAATAATGGATGAAGTAGATAATTATACATATAATAATGGATGAAGATAATTATACATGTAATAATGGATGAAGATAATTATACATGTAATAATGGATGAAGATAATTATACATGTAATAATGGATGAAATAGATAATTATACATGTAATAATGGATGAAGTAGATAATTATATATGTAATAATGGATGAAGATAATTATACATGTAATAATGGATGAAGTAGATAATTATACATATAATAATGGATGAAGTAAATAATTATACATGTAATAATGGATGAAGTAGATAATTATACATGTAATAATGGATGAAGATAATTATACATGTAATAATGGATGCAGATAATTATACATGTAATAATGTATGAAGATAATTATACATGTAATAATGGATGAAGTAGATAATTATACATGTAATAATGGATGAAGTAGATAATTATACATGTAATAATGGATGAAGTAGATAATTATACATGTAATAATGGATGAAGTAGATAATTATACATGTAATAATGGATGAAGTAGATAATTATACATGTAATAATGTATGAAGTAGATAATTATACATGTGATAATGGATGAAGTAGATAATTATACATGTAATAATGAATGAAGATAATTATACATGTAATAATGGATGAAGATAATTATACATGTATAATGAATGAAGATAATTATATATGTAATAATGAATGAAGATAATTATACATGTAATAATGGATGAAGTAGATAATTATACATGTAATAATGGATTAAGATAATTATACATGTAATAATGGATGAAGTAGATGTTTATACATATAATAATGGATGAAGATAATTATACATATAATAATGGATGAAGATAATTATACATATAATAATGGATGAATTAGATAATTATACATGTAATAATGGATGAAGTAGATAATTATACATGTAATAATGGATGAAGATAATTATATATGTAATAATGGATGAAGATAATTATACATGTAATAATGGATGAAGTAGATAATTATACATGTAATAATGGATGAAGTAGATAATTATACATGTAATAATGGATTAAGATAATTATACATGTAATAATGGATGAAGTAGATGTTTATACATATAATAATGGATGAAGATAATTATACATGTAATAATGAATGAAGAAGATAATTATACATGTAATAATGGATTAAGATAATTATACATGTAATAATGGATGAAGTAGATGTTTATACATATAATAATGGATGAAGATAATTATACATGTAATAATGGATGAAGTAGATAATTATACATGTAATAATGGATGAAGTAGATAATTATACATGTAATAATGGATGAAGATAATTATACATGCAATAATGGATGAAGATAATTATACATGTAATAATGGATGAAGTAGATAATTATACATATAATAATGGATAAAGATAATTATACATGTAATAATGGATGAAGTAGATGTTTATACATATAATAATGGATGAAGATAATTATACATGTAATAATGAATGAAGAAGATAATTATACATGTAATAATGGATGAAGATAATTATACATGTAATAATGGATGAAGTAGATAATTATACATGTAATAATGGATGAAGTAGATAATTATACATGTAATAATGGATGAAGTAGATAATTATACATATAATAATGGATGAAGATAATTATACATGTAATAATGGATGAAGTAAATAATTATACATGTAATAATGGATAAAGATAATTATACATGTAATAATGGATGAAGATAATTATATATGTAATAATGGATGAAGTAGATAATTATACATGTAATAATAGATGAAGATAATTATACATGTAATAATGGATGAAGTAGATAATTATACATGTAATAATGGATGAAGATAATTATACATGTAATAATGGATGAAGATAATTATACATGTAATAATGGATGAAGTAGATAATTATACATATAATAATGGATGAAGATAATTATACATGTAATAATGGATGAAGATAATTATACATGTAATAATGGATGAAGATAATTATACATGTAATAATGGATGAAGATAATTATACATGTAATAATGGATGAAGTAGATAATTATACATGTAATAATGGATGAAGTAGATAATTATACATGTAATAATGGATGAAGATAATTATACATGCAATAATGGATGAAGATAATTATACATGTAATAATGGATGAAGTAGATAATTATACATATAATAATGGATGAAGATAATTATACATATAATAATGGATGAAGATAATTATACATGTAATAATGGATGAAGTAGATAATTATACATGTAATAATGGATGAAGTAGATAATTATACATGTAATAATGGATGAAGATAATTATACATGTAATAATGGATGAAGTAGATAATTATACATGTAATAATGGATGAAGTAGATAATTATACATATAATAATGGATGAAGATAATTATACATGTAATAATGGATGAAGATAATTATACATGTAATAATGGATGAAGATAATTATACATGTAATAATGGATGAAATAGATAATTATACATGTAATAATGGATGAAGTAGATAATTATATATGTAATAATGGATGAAGATAATTATACATGTAATAATGGATGAAGTAGATAATTATACATATAATAATGGATGAAGTAAATAATTATACATGTAATAATGGATGAAGTAGATAATTATACATGTAATAATGGATGAAGATAATTATACATGTAATAATGGATGCAGATAATTATACATGTAATAATGTATGAAGATAATTATACATGTAATAATGGATGAAGTAGATAATTATACATGTAATAATGGATGAAGTAGATAATTATACATGTAATAATGGATGAAGTAGATAATTATACATGTAATAATGGATGAAGTAGATAATTATACATGTAATAATGGATGAAGTAGATAATTATACATGTAATAATGTATGAAGTAGATAATTATACATGTGATAATGGATGAAGTAGATAATTATACATGTAATAATGAATGAAGATAATTATACATGTAATAATGGATGAAGATAATTATACATGTATAATGAATGAAGATAATTATATATGTAATAATGAATGAAGATAATTATACATGTAATAATGGATGAAGTAGATAATTATACATGTAATAATGGATTAAGATAATTATACATGTAATAATGGATGAAGTAGATGTTTATACATATAATAATGGATGAAGATAATTATACATATAATAATGGATGAAGATAATTATACATATAATAATGGATGAATTAGATAATTATACATGTAATAATGGATGAAGTAGATAATTATACATGTAATAATGGATGAAGATAATTATATATGTAATAATGGATGAAGATAATTATACATGTAATAATGGATGAAGTAGATAATTATACATGTAATAATGGATGAAGTAGATAATTATACATGTAATAATGGATTAAGATAATTATACATGTAATAATGGATGAAGTAGATGTTTATACATATAATAATGGATGAAGATAATTATACATGTAATAATGAATGAAGAAGATAATTATACATGTAATAATGGATTAAGATAATTATACATGTAATAATGGATGAAGTAGATGTTTATACATATAATAATGGATGAAGATAATTATACATGTAATAATGGATGAAGTAGATAATTATACATGTAATAATGGATGAAGTAGATAATTATACATGTAATAATGGATGAAGATAATTATACATGCAATAATGGATGAAGATAATTATACATGTAATAATGGATGAAGTAGATAATTATACATATAATAATGGATAAAGATAATTATACATGTAATAATGGATGAAGTAGATGTTTATACATATAATAATGGATGAAGATAATTATACATGTAATAATGAATGAAGAAGATAATTATACATGTAATAATGGATGAAGATAATTATACATGTAATAATGGATGAAGAAGATAATTATACATGTAATAATGGATGAAGTAGATAATTATACATGTAATAATGGATGAAGATAATTATACATGTAATAATGGATGAAGATAATTATACATGTAATAATGGATGAAGTAGATAATTATACATGTAATAATGGATGAAGTAGATAATTATACATGTAATAATGGATGAAGTAGATAATTATACATGTAATAATGGATTAAGATAATTATACATGTAATAATGGATGAAGTAGATGTTTATACATATAATAATGGATGAAGATAATTATACATGTAATAATGAATGAAGAAGATAATTATACATGTAATAATGGATTAAGATAATTATACATTTAATAATGGATGAAGTAGATGTTTATACATATAATAATGGATGAAGATAATTATACATGTAATAATGAATGAAGAAGATAATTATACATGTAATAATGGATTAAGATAATTATACATGTAATAATGGATGAAGTAGATGTTTATACATATAATAATGGATGAAGATAATTATACATGTAATAATGGATGAAGAAGATAATTATATATGTAATAATGGATTAAGATAATTATACATGTAATAATGGATGAAGTAGATGTTTATACATATAATAATGGATGAAGATAATTATACATGTAATAATGAATGAAGAAGATAATTATACATGTAATAATGGATTAAGATAATTATACATGTAATAATGGATGAAGTAGATGTTTATACATATAATAATGGATGAAGATAATTATACATGTAATAATGGATGAAGTAGATAATTATACATGTAATAATGGATGAAGTAGATAATTATACATGTAATAATGGATGAAGATAATTATACATGCAATAATGGATGAAGATAATTATACATGTAATAATGGATGAAGTAGATAATTATACATATAATAATGGATAAAGATAATTATACATGTAATAATGGATGAAGTAGATGTTTATACATATAATAATGGATGAAGATAATTATACATGTAATAATGAATGAAGAAGATAATTATACATGTAATAATGGATGAAGATAATTATACATGTAATAATGGATGAAGAAGATAATTATACATGTAATAATGGATGAAGTAGATAATTATACATGTAATAATGGATGAAGATAATTATACATGTAATAATGGATGAAGATAATTATACATGTAATAATGGATGAAGTAGATAATTATACATGTAATAATGGATGAAGTAGATAATTATACATGTAATAATGGATGAAGTAGATAATTATACATGTAATAATGGATTAAGATAATTATACATGTAATAATGGATGAAGTAGATAATTATACATGTAATAATGGATGAAGATAATTATACATGTAATAATGGATGAAGATAATTATACATATAATAATGGATGAAGATAATTATACATGTAATAATGGATGAAGATAATTATACATGTAATAATGGATGAAGATAATTATACATGTAATAATGGATGAAGATAATTATACATGTAATAATGGATGAAGTAGATAATTATACATGTAATAATGGATGAAGTAGATAATTATACATGTAATAATGGATGAAGATAATTATACATGCAATAATGGATGAAGATAATTATACATGTAATAATGGATGAAGTAGATAATTATACATATAATAATGGATGAAGATAATTATACATATAATAATGGATGAAGATAATTATACATGTAATAATGGATGAAGTAGATAATTATACATGTAATAATGGATGAAGTAGATAATTATACATGTAATAATGGATGAAGATAATTATACATGTAATAATGGATGAAGTAGATAATTATACATGTAATAATGGATGAAGTAGATAATTATACATATAATAATGGATGAAGATAATTATACATGTAATAATGGATGAAGATAATTATACATGTAATAATGGATGAAGATAATTATACATGTAATAATGGATGAAATAGATAATTATACATGTAATAATGGATGAAGTAGATAATTATATATGTAATAATGGATGAAGATAATTATACATGTAATAATGGATGAAGTAGATAATTATACATATAATAATGGATGAAGTAAATAATTATACATGTAATAATGGATGAAGTAGATAATTATACATGTAATAATGGATGAAGATAATTATACATGTAATAATGGATGCAGATAATTATACATGTAATAATGTATGAAGATAATTATACATGTAATAATGGATGAAGTAGATAATTATACATGTAATAATGGATGAAGTAGATAATTATACATGTAATAATGGATGAAGTAGATAATTATACATGTAATAATGGATGAAGTAGATAATTATACATGTAATAATGGATGAAGTAGATAATTATACATGTAATAATGTATGAAGTAGATAATTATACATTGATAATGGATGAAGTAGATAATTATACATGTAATAATGAATGAAGATAATTATACATGTAATAATGGATGAAGATAATTATACATGTATAATGAATGAAGATAATTATATATGTAATAATGAATGAAGATAATTATACATGTAATAATGGATGAAGTAGATAATTATACATGTAATAATGGATGAAGAAGATAATTATACATGTAATAATGGATGAAGATAATTATACATGTAATAATGGATGAAGTAGATAATTATACATATAATAATGGATGAAGATAATTATACATGTAATAATGGATGAAGTAGATAATTATACATGTAATAATGGATGAAGTAGATAATTATACATGTAATAATGGATGAAGTAGATAATTATACATGTAATAATGGATGAAGATAATTATACATGTAATAATGAATGAAGTAGATAATTATACATGTAATAATGGATGAAGTAGATAATTATATATGTAATAATGGATGAAGATAATTATACATGTAATAATGATTGAAGTAGATAATTATACATGTAATAATGGAAGAAGATAATTATACATGTAATAATGGATGAAGATAATTATACATGTAATAAAGTATGAAGTAGTTAATTATACATGTAATAATGGATGAAGATAATTATACATGTAATAATGGATGAAGATAATTATACATGTAATAATGGATGAAGTAGATAATTATACATGTAATAATGGATGAAGTAGATAATTATACATGTAATAATGTATGAAGTAGATAATTATACATGTAATAATGGATGAAGTAGATAATTATACATATAATAATGGATGAAGTAAATAATTATACATGTAATAATGGATGAAGTAGATAATTATACATGTAATAATGGATGAAGATAATTATACATGTAATAATGGATGCAGATAATTATACATGTAATAATGTATGAAGATAATTATACATGTAATAATGGATGAAGTAGATAATTATACATGTAATAATGAATGAAGTAGATAATTATACATGTAATAATGGATGAAGTAGATAATCATACATGTAATAATGGATGAAGTAGATAATTATACATGTAATAATGAATGAAGATAATTATACAAGTAATAATGGATGAAGTAGATAATTATACATGTAATAATGGATGAAGTAGATAATTATATATGTAATAATGGATGAAGATAATTATACATGTAATAATGGATGAAGATAATTATACATATAATAATGGATGAAGTGGATAATTATACATGTAATAATGGATGAAGATAATTATACATGTAATAATGGATGAAGATAATTATACATGTAATAATGGATGAAGTAGATAATTATACATGTAATAATGGATGAAGTAGATAATTATACATGTAATAATGGATGAAGATAATTATACATGCAATAATGGATGAAGATAATTATACATGTAATAATGGATGAAGATAATTATACATGTAATAATGGATGAAGTAGATAATTATACATGTAATAATGGATGAAGATAATTATACATGTAATAATGGATGAAGATAATTATACATGTAATAATGGATAAAGATAATTATATATGTAATAATGGATGAAGTAGATAATTATACATGTAATAATGGATGAAGTAGATAATTATACATGTAATAATGGATGAAGTAGATAATTATACATGTAATAATGGATGAAGTAGATAATTATACATGTAATAATGGATGAAGTAGATAATTATACATATAATAATGGATGAAGTAAATAATTATACATGTAATAATGGATGAAGTAGATAATTATACATGTAATAATGGATGAAGATAATTATACATGTAATAATGGATGCAGATAATTATACATGTAATAATGGATGAAGATAATTATACATGTAATAATGGATGAAGATAATTATACATGCAATAATGGATGAAGATAATTATACATGTAATAATGGATGAAGTAGATAATTATACATATAATAATGAATGAAGATAATTATACATATAATAATGGATGAAGATAATTATACATGTAATAATGGATGAAGTAGATAATTATACATGTAATAATGGATGAAGTAGATAATTATACATGTAATAATGGATGAAGATAATTATACATGTAATAATGGATGAAGTAGATAATTATACATGTAATAATGGATGAAGTAGATAATTATACATATAATAATGGATGAAGATAATTATACATGTAATAATGGATGAAGATAATTATACATGTAATAATGGATGAAGATAATTATACATGTAATAATGGATGAAATAGATAATTATACATGTAATAATGGATGAAGTAGATAATTATATATGTAATAATGGATGAAGATAATTATACATGTAATAATGGATGAAGTAGATAATTATACATATAATAATGGATGAAGTAAATAATTATACATGTAATAATGGATGAAGTAGATAATTATACATGTAATAATGGATGAAGATAATTATACATGTAATAATGGATGCAGATAATTATACATGTAATAATGTATGAAGATAATTATACATGTAATAATGGATGAAGTAGATAATTATACATGTAATAATGGATGAAGTAGATAATTATACATGTAATAATGGATGAAGTAGATAATTATACATGTAATAATGGATGAAGTAGATAATTATACATGTAATAATGGATGAAGTAGATAATTATACATGTAATAATGTATGAAGTAGATAATTATACATGTGATAATGGATGAAGTAGATAATTATACATGTAATAATGAATGAAGATAATTATACATGTAATAATGGATGAAGATAATTATACATGTATAATGAATGAAGATAATTATATATGTAATAATGAATGAAGATAATTATACATGTAATAATGGATGAAGTAGATAATTATACATGTAATAATGGATGAAGAAGATAATTATACATGTAATAATGGATGAAGATAATTATACATGTAATAATGGATGAAGTAGATAATTATACATATAATAATGGATGAAGATAATTATACATGTAATAATGGATGAAGTAGATAATTATACATGTAATAATGGATGAAGTAGATAATTATACATGTAATAATGGATGAAGTAGATAATTATACATGTAATAATGGATGAAGATAATTATACATGTAATAATGAATGAAGTAGATAATTATACATGTAATAATGGATGAAGTAGATAATTATATATGTAATAATGGATGAAGTAGATAATTATATATGTAATAATGATTGAAGTAGATAATTATACATGTAATAATGGAAGAAGATAATTATACATGTAATAATGGATGAAGATAATTATACATGTAATAAAGTATGAAGTAGTTAATTATACATGTAATAATGGATGAAGATAATTATACATGTAATAATGGATGAAGATAATTATACATGTAATAATGGATGAAGTAGATAATTATACATGTAATAATGGATGAAGTAGATAATTATACATGTAATAATGTATGAAGTAGATAATTATACATGTAATAATGGATGAAGTAGATAATTATACATATAATAATGGATGAAGTAAATAATTATACATGTAATAATGGATGAAGTAGATAATTATACATGTAATAATGGATGAAGATAATTATACATGTAATAATGGATGCAGATAATTATACATGTAATAATGTATGAAGATAATTATACATGTAATAATGGATGAAGTAGATAATTATACATGTAATAATGAATGAAGTAGATAATTATACATGTAATAATGGATGAAGTAGATAATCATACATGTAATAATGGATGAAGTAGATAATTATACATGTAATAATGAATGAAGATAATTATACAAGTAATAATGGATGAAGTAGATAATTATACATGTAATAATGGATGAAGTAGATAATTATATATGTAATAATGGATGAAGATAATTATACATGTAATAATGGATGAAGATAATTATACATATAATAATGGATGAAGTGGATAATTATACATGTAATAATGGATGAAGATAATTATACATGTAATAATGGATGAAGATAATTATACATGTAATAATGGATGAAGTAGATAATTATACATGTAATAATGGATGAAGTAGATAATTATACATGTAATAATGGATGAAGATAATTATACATGCAATAATGGATGAAGATAATTATACATGTAATAATGGATGAAGATAATTATACATGTAATAATGGATGAAGTAGATAATTATACATGTAATAATGGATGAAGATAATTATACATGTAATAATGGATGAAGATAATTATACATGTAATAATGGATAAAGATAATTATATATGTAATAATGGATGAAGTAGATAATTATACATGTAATAATGGATGAAGTAGATAATTATACATGTAATAATGGATGAAGTATATAATTATACATGTAATAATGGATGAAGTAGATAATTATACATGTAATAATGGATGAAGTAGATAATTATACATATAATAATGGATGAAGTAAATAATTATACATGTAATAATGGATGAAGTAGATAATTATACATGTAATAATGGATGAAGATAATTATACATGTAATAATGGATGCAGATAATTATACATGTAATAATGGATGAAGATAATTATACATGTAATAATGGATGAAGTAGATAATTATACATGTAATAATGGATGAAGTAGATAATTATACATGTAATAATGGATGAAGTAGATAATTATACATGTAATAATGGATGAAGTAGATAATTATACATGTAATAATGAATGAAGATAATTATACAAGTAATAATGGATGAAGTAGATAATTATACATGTAATAATGGATGAAGTAGATAATTATACATGTAATAATGGATGAAGATAATTATACATGTAATAATGGATGAAGATAATTATACATGTAATAATGGATGAAGTAGATAATTATACATTTAATAATGGATGAAGTAGATAATTATACATGTAATAATGGATGAAGTAGATAATTATACATGTGATAATGGATGTAGATAATTATATATATAATAATGGATGAAGATAATTATACATGTAATAATGGATGAAGATAATTATACATGTAATAATGGATGAAGATAATTATATATGTAATAATGGATGAAGATAATTATACATGTAATAATGGATGAAGTAAATAATTATACATGTAATAATGGATGAAGATAATTATACATGTAATAATGGATGAAGATAATTATACATGTAATAATGGATGAAGATAATTATACATGTAATAATGGATGAAGTAGATAATTATACATGTAATAATGGATGAAGTAGATAATTATACATGTAATAATGAATGAAGATAATTATACATGCAATAATGGATGAAGATAATTATACATGTAATAATGGATGAAGATAATTATACATGTAATAATGGATGAAGTAGATAATTATACATGTAATAATGGATGAAGTAGATAATTATACATGTAATAATGGATGAAGTAGATAATTATACATGTAATAATGGATGAAGTAGATAATTATACATGTAATAATGGATGAAGATAATTATACATGTAATAATGGATGAAGATAATTATACATGTAATAATGGATGAAGTAGATAATTATACATGTAATAATGGATGAAGTAGATAATTATACATATAATAATGGATGAAGATAATTATACATGTAATAATGGATGAAGATAATTATACATGTAATAATGGATGAAGATAATTATACATGTAATAATGGATGAAATAGATAATTATACATGTAATAATGGATGAAGTAGATAATTATATATGTAATAATGGATGAAGATAATTATACATGTAATAATGGATCAAGAAAATTATACATATAATAATGGATGAAGTGGATAATTATACATGTAATAATGGATGAAGATAATTATACATGTAATAATGGATGAAGTAGATAATTATACATGTAATAATGGATGAAGTAGATAATTATACATGTAATAATGGATGAAGATAATTATACATGCAATAATGGATGAAGATAATTATACATGTAATAATGGATGAAATAGATAATTATACATGTAATAATGGATGAAGATAATTATACATGCAATAATGGATGAAGATAATTATACATGTAATAATGGATGAAGATAATTATACATGTAATAATGGATGAAGTAGATAATTATACATGTAATAATAGATGAAGTAGATAATTATACATGTAATAATGGATGAAGTAGATAATTATACATGTAATAATGGATGAAGATAATTATACATGTAATAATGGATGAAGATAATTATACATGTAATAATGGATGAAGTAGATAATTATACATGTAATAATGGAAGAAGATAATTATACATGTAATAATGGATGAAGTAGATAATTATACATGTAATAATGGATGAAGAAGATAATTATACATGTAATAATGTATGAAGTAGATAATTATACATGTAATAATAGATGAAGAAGATAATTATACATGTAATAATGGATGAAGATAATTATACATGTAATAATGGATGAAGATAATTATACATGTAATAATGGAAGAAGATAATTATACATGTAATAATGGATGAAGTAGATAATTATACATGTAATAATGGATGAAGATAATTATACATGTAATAATGGATGAAGATAATTATACATGTAATAAAGTATGAAGTAGTTAATTATACATGTAATAATGGATGAAGTAGATAATTATACATGTAATAATAGATGAAGAAGATAATTATACATGTAATAATGGATGAATATAATTATACATGTAATAATGGATGAAGATAATTATACATGTAATAATGGAAGAAGATAATTATACATGTAATAATGGATGAAGTAGATAATTATACATGTAATAATGGATGAAGTAGATAATTATACATGTAATAATGGATGAAGTAGATAATTATACATGTAATAATGGATGAAGTAGATACTTATACATGTAATAATGGATGAAGTAGATAATTATATATGTAATAATGGATGAAGATAATTATACATGTAATAATGGATGAAGATAATTATACATATAATAATGGATGAAGTGGATAATTATACATGTAATAATGGATGAAGATAATTATACATGTAATAATGGATGAAGATAATTATACATGTAATAATGGATGAAGTAGATAATTATACATGTAATAATGGATGAAGTAGATAATTATACATGTAATAATGTATGAAGTAGATAATTATACATGTGATAATGGATGAAGTAGATAATTATACATGTAATAATGAATGAAGATAATTATACATGTAATAATGGATGAAGATAATTATACATGTATAATGAATGAAGATAATTATATATGTAATAATGAATGAAGATAATTATACATGTAATAATGGATGAAGTAGATAATTATACATGTAATAATGGATGAAGAAGATAATTATACATGTAATAATGGATGAAGATAATTATACATGTAATAATGGATGAAGTAGATAATTATACATATAATAATGGATGAAGATAATTATACATGTAATAATGGATGAAGTAGATAATTATACATGTAATAATGGATGAAGTAGATAATTATACATGTAATAATGGATGAAGTAGATAATTATACATGTAATAATGGATGAAGATAATTATACATGTAATAATGAATGAAGTAGATAATTATACATGTAATAATGGATGAAGTAGATAATTATATATGTAATAATGGATGAAGATAATTATACATGTAATAATGATTGAAGTAGATAATTATACATGTAATAATGTATGAAGTAGATAATTATACATGTAATAATGGATGAAGTAGATAATTATACATATAATAATGGATGAAGTAAATAATTATACATGTAATAATGGATGAAGTAGATAATTATACATGTAATAATGGATGAAGATAATTATACATGTAATAATGGATGCAGATAATTATACATGTAATAATGTATGAAGATAATTATACATGTAATAATGGATGAAGTAGATAATTATACATGTAATAATGGATGAAGTAGATAATTATACATGTAATAATGGATGAAGTAGATAATTATACATGTAATAATGGATGAAGTAGATAATTATACATGTAATAATTGATGAAGTAGATAATTATACATGTAATAATGTATGAAGTAGATAATTATACATGTGATAATGGATGAAGTAGATAATTATACATGTAATAATGAATGAAGATAATTATACATGTAATAATGGATGAAGATAATTATACATGTATAATGAATGAAGATAATTATATATGTAATAATGAATGAAGATAATTATACATGTAATAATGGATGAAGTAGATAATTATACATGTAATAATGGATGAAGAAGATAATTATACATGTAATAATGGATGAAGATAATTATACATGTAATAATGGATGAAGTAGATAATTATACATATAATAATGGATGAAGATAATTATACATGTAATAATGGATGAAGTAGATAATTATACATGTAATAATGGATGAAGTAGATAATTATACATGTAATAATGGATGAAGTAGATAATTATACATGTAATAATGGATGAAGATAATTATACATGTAATAATGAATGAAGTAGATAATTATACATGTAATAATGGATGAAGTAGATAATTATATATGTAATAATGGATGAAGATAATTATACATGTAATAATGATTGAAGTAGATAATTATACATGTAATAATGGAAGAAGATAATTATACATGTAATAATGGATGAAGATAATTATACATGTAATAATGGATGAAGATAATTATACATGTAATAATGGATGAAGGTAATTATACATGTAATAAAGTATGAAGTAGTTAATTATACATGTAATAATGGATGAAGTAGATAATTATACATGTAATAATGGATGAAGTAGATAATTATACATGTAATAATGGATGAAGTAGATAATTATACATGTAATAATGGATGAAGATAATTATACATGTAATAATGGATGAATATAATTATACATGTAATAATGGATAAAGATAATTATATATGTAATAATGGATGAAGTAGATAATTATACATGTAATAATGGATGAAGTAGATAATTATACATGTAATAATGGATGAAGTAGATAATTATACATGTAATAATGGATGAAGTAGATAATTATACATGTAATAATGGATGAAGTGGATAATTATACATGTAATAATGGATGAAGTAGATACTTATACATGTAATAATGGATGAAGTAGATAATTATACATGTAATAATGGATGAAGATAATTATACATGTAATAATGGATGAAGTAGATAATTATACATATAATAATGGATGAAGTAAATAATTATACATGTAATAATGGATGAAGTAGATAATTATACATGTAATAATGGATGAAGATAATTATACATGTAATAATGGATGCAGATAATTATACATGTAATAATGTATGAAGATAATTATACATGTAATAATGGATGAAGTAGATAATTATACATGTAATAATGGATGAAGTAGATAATTATACATGTAATAATGGATGAAGTAGATAATTATACATGTAATAATGGATGAAGTAGATAATTATACATGTAATAATTGATGAAGTAGATAATTATACATGTAATAATGTATGAAGTAGATAATTATACATGTGATAATGGATGAAGTAGATAATTATACATGTAATAATGAATGAAGATAATTATACATGTAATAATGGATGAAGATAATTATACATGTATAATGAATGAAGATAATTATATATGTAATAATGAATGAAGATAATTATACATGTAATAATGGATGAAGTAGATAATTATACATGTAATAATGGATGAAGAAGATAATTATACATGTAATAATGGATGAAGATAATTATACATGTAATAATGGATGAAGTAGATAATTATACATATAATAATGGATGAAGATAATTATACATGTAATAATGGATGAAGTAGATAATTATACATGTAATAATGGATGAAGTAGATAATTATACATGTAATAATGGATGAAGTAGATAATTATACATGTAATAATGGATGAAGATAATTATACATGTAATAATGAATGAAGTAGATAATTATACATGTAATAATGGATGAAGTAGATAATTATATATGTAATAATGGATGAAGATAATTATACATGTAATAATGATTGAAGTAGATAATTATACATGTAATAATGGAAGAAGATAATTATACATGTAATAATGGATGAAGATAATTATACATGTAATAATGGATGAAGATAATTATACATGTAATAATGGATGAAGGTAATTATACATGTAATAAAGTATGAAGTAGTTAATTATACATGTAATAATGGATGAAGTAGATAATTATACATGTAATAATGGATGAAGTAGATAATTATACATGTAATAATGGATGAAGTAGATAATTATACATGTAATAATGGATGAAGATAATTATACATGTAATAATGGATGAATATAATTATACATGTAATAATGGATAAAGATAATTATATATGTAATAATGGATGAAGTAGATAATTATACATGTAATAATGGATGAAGTAGATAATTATACATGTAATAATGGATGAAGTAGATAATTATACATGTAATAATGGATGAAGTAGATAATTATACATGTAATAATGGATGAAGTGGATAATTATACATGTAATAATGGATGAAGTAGATACTTATACATGTAATAATGGATGAAGTAGATAATTATACATGTAATAATGGATGAAGATAATTATACATGTAATAATGGATGAAGATAATTATACATGTAATAATGGTTAAAGATAATTATATATGTAATAATGGATGAAGTAGATAATTATACATGTAATAATGGATGAAGTAGATAATTATACATGTAATAATGGATGAAGTAGATAATTATACATGTAATAATGGATGAAGTAGATAATTATACATGTAATAATGGATGAAGTAGATAATTATACATGTAATAATGGATGAAGTAGATAATTATACATGTAATAATCAGGGCCGGCTTAAGCATACTATGGGCCCCGGGCAAAAAAAAATGTATGGGCCCCATAATAATTGAATAACATATTAAATGGGCCATTTTAGCAAAAACTAATATTTATAACTCTTCAATTTTATCATATGTTATCATTATACTAATTATTTTGTAATTTGTTTGTATAATTTAATCAACTCCTCATAATAATTTCTTTTTCGCATATATATTTAGAGCAGTGGTTCCCAACCTTTTTTCACCGTGACCCTTTTTTTATAATTCTTAATTAAAAAATATACCATGACCCAATGACAAATTTTATTTTGTTATTATTGTACTTTAATCATAAAATAATCATATAAACATTAATATATATATATTTAAATATATATTTCCATCTTAAATTTTTCTCGTCCATAAATCCAATTTGCATATAAAAGCATTTATATTATTTTTTAGAAATTGGCTCATGACCTACAAAAAATACTCAATGACCCATAGGTTGGGAACCACTGATTTATAGAGTTCATACATATTTGTATTACCGCTATTATCTCAATATAATCTAATTGTAATACTTTTCTGATCGACTTTATTCTACAAAGTAATTAGTTCAACGGTTTTCATGATATTGAAGTCTCAAATTCTTGCATTTTATTGAATAAATACGTTGACTCTATAGAGTATTACTATAGTAATGTAATTTACGTTATATTTTAACATATATAATATCAGATATCAATTATGTAAGTATAAGAAGTCCACAAGAGAGTGCACTAACATAATCTGCTTGCGATCACCATTTAATATTCGATAATGGTTTTAATAAAAAATATTATATTCTTCTTTAATCTAGATGTTAATATATTCTTTATATAGTTTGGCTAAATAAATTATATTGATTTGGGATGAAGTCAAAGAATATTGCTACACTTGTCGAAGATTTAACGGCATTTTGCCCAACCAGATTTAAGGAATACACAGTGTAGATATGTGGATCCATATTGACCATAGTCCATTAATGGACTATGGTATATTATAATATATTTCATATCGTTGAATCTTCCAGAGATATTGCTGGCATATAACTTTGAGCTATATAATCTATTATAATTATAATTATAATATATATATTATTATTTAAAAAATGCTAATAGATCGGTAGCTAAATATTGACCGATGTGATAAATTATCAGTGAATTATCAATGAATCTCAACGTACAATCGTAAATCAATAAATACTTATATAATAATAGGACCTAACTTGATATAAATAACGATAATTGTTACCTACCTACATCATGTAGGCTACATGTGATATATCTGGAATTGAATACACTGATATATAATATAATATTTTGAATTTTGTATTTCTTCAATTATGTAGTTATCAGTGATAACTTATCACCTATTCTCCAATAAGAATATCGCCATTGTGTGTACTTATTTGTAAATAGATGAGGGTGATGTCAATCTAACATTCATTTGTAAGTAATAGGTGGATAATTGCAAAAATGCCTTTAGTATTATATTTATGTTATATATATATATATATATTTATAAATAATATCTGTTTCAATAAATATAATATATTTCTGTAATAATAGTATGTTGAAAAAGATAATCATTTTATGTACATAATTCCCTTTCATCGATAGACATTATTAAAAATACTATAGGAATAACCTAAAGCAGAATAATCCTATTTAAATTAAAACTATTATATATATATATATTATGTGTACTAATACAACTATAATAATATATACACTGAGAATATACATATTTTATTAATACGAGCATAAGATAGAGAAAATTAATTATTTTGAAAATATCTATTTTTTTAATAACTATAAAAATTATAAATCTATATAGAATATCATTTTTTCGTAATTTATAATCAATATAATCATTTACAAATATCAGAAATCATAGTTAAAATATATCTTAATATATACATCATATTTAATTTTAATACAAAAAAGTATACTTTTTGTTTTGTAAACTAATTATAGAATTATAAATTGTTAAGATTCAACTATGGTTAATAATCCCTTAATACGTTTATCATTTATCACCTTCTAATTTATCAAACAATTATTTATCAATCTGTTTCATACTATTTTATCTAACAATCAGAGATGTGTGAGAAGATCTATGTTATAACTATTAGCATGTGCTCCAAAATCTTCATGTAGCTGTTTCCACCATATCTTCGTGTCAATTTTTCGTAAAATTCACTCTTCAAATCGGCCTAAATGACTCATATTTAATTAATTTATTATATTATTTTTATTTTTTGAATTAGAATTAATAATATATAAGTTAAGTATAGTTAAGAAATAAATAGTTAAGAAATTTTTTTTTTCATATAAATAGTAAAAAAAAAATTTCTCGAATAATTCATGGGCCCCCCAAAATTTGGGGCCCCGGGCAATTGCCCGATTTGCCCCCCCCCCCTTAAGCCGGCCCTGGTAATAATGGATAAAGTAGATAATTATACATGTAATAATGGATGAAGTAGATAATTATACATGTAATAATGGATGAAGATAATTATACATGTAATAATGGATGAAGATAATTATACATGTAATAATGGATAAAGATAATTATATATGTAATAATGGATGAAGTAGATAATTATACATATAATAATGGATGAAGTAGATAATTATACATGTAATAATGGATGAAGTAGATAATTATACATGTAATAATGTATGAAGTAGATAATTATACATGTAATAATGGATGAAGTAGATAATTATACATATAATAATGGATGAAGTAAATAATTATACATGTAATAATGGATGAAGTAGATAATTATACATGTAATAATGGATGAAGATAATTATACATGTAATAATGGATGCAGATAATTATACATGTAATAATGTATGAAGATAATTATACATGTAATAATGGATGAAGTAGATAATTATACATGTAATAATGGATGAAGTAGATAATTATACATGTAATAATGGATGAAGTAGATAATTATACATGTAATAATGGATGAAGTAGATAATTATACATGTAATAATTGATGAAGTAGATAATTATACATGTAATAATGTATGAAGTAGATAATTATACATGTGATAATGGATGAAGTAGATAATTATACATGTAATAATGAATGAAGATAATTATACATGTAATAATGGATGAAGATAATTATACATGTATAATGAATGAAGATAATTATATATGTAATAATGAATGAAGATAATTATACATGTAATAATGGATGAAGTAGATAATTATACATGTAATAATGGATGAAGAAGATAATTATACATGTAATAATGGATGAAGATAATTATACATGTAATAATGGATGAAGTAGATAATTATACATATAATAATGGATGAAGATAATTATACATGTAATAATGGATGAAGTAGATAATTATACATGTAATAATGGATGAAGTAGATAATTATACATGTAATAATGGATGAAGTAGATAATTATACATGTAATAATGGATGAAGATAATTATACATGTAATAATGAATGAAGTAGATAATTATACATGTAATAATGGATGAAGTAGATAATTATATATGTAATAATGGATGAAGATAATTATACATGTAATAATGATTGAAGTAGATAATTATACATGTAATAATGGAAGAAGATAATTATACATGTAATAATGGATGAAGATAATTATACATGTAATAAAGTATGAAGTAGTTAATTATACATGTAATAATGGATGAAGATAATTATACATGTAATAATGGATGAAGATAATTATACATGTAATAATGGATGAAGGTAATTATACATGTAATAAAGTATGAAGTAGTTAATTATACATGTAATAATGGATGAAGTAGATAATTATACATGTAATAATGGATGAAGTAGATAATTATACATGTAATAATGGATGAAGTAGATAATTATACATGTAATAATGGATGAAGATAATTATACATGTAATAATGGATGAATATAATTATACATGTAATAATGGATAAAGATAATTATATATGTAATAATGGATGAAGTAGATAATTATACATGTAATAATGGATGAAGTAGATAATTATACATGTAATAATGGATGAAGTAGATAATTATACATGTAATAATGGATGAAGTAGATAATTATACATGTAATAATGGATGAAGTGGATAATTATACATGTAATAATGGATGAAGTAGATACTTATACATGTAATAATGGATGAAGTAGATAATTATACATGTAATAATGGATGAAGATAATTATACATGTAATAATGGATGAAGATAATTATACATGTAATAATGGTTAAAGATAATTATATATGTAATAATGGATGAAGTAGATAATTATACATGTAATAATGGATGAAGTAGATAATTATACATGTAATAATGGATGAAGTAGATAATTATACATGTAATAATGGATGAAGTAGATAATTATACATGTAATAATGGATGAAGTAGATAATTATACATGTAATAATGGATGAAGTAGATAATTATACATGTAATAATCAGGGCCGGCTTAAGCATACTATGGGCCCCGGGCAAAAAAAAATGTATGGGCCCCATAATAATTGAATAACATATTAAATGGGCCATTTTAGCAAAAACTAATATTTATAACTCTTCAATTTTATCATATGTTATCATTATACTAATTATTTTGTAATTTGTTTGTATACTTTAATCAACTCCTCATAATAATTTCTTTTTCGCATATATATTTAGAGCAGTGGTTCCCAACCTTTTTTCACCGTGACCCTTTTTTTATAATTCTTAATTAAAAAATATACCATGACCCAATGACAAATTTTATTTTGTTATTATTGTACTTTAATCATAAAATAATCATATAAACATTAATATATATATATTTAAATATATATTTCCATCTTAAATTTTTCTCGTCCATAAATCCAATTTGCATATAAAAGCATTTATATTATTTTTTAGAAATTGGCTCATGACCTACAAAAAATACTCAATGACCCATAGGTTGGGAACCACTGATTTATAGAGTTCATACATATTTGTATTACCGCTATTATCTCAATATAATCTAATTGTAATACTTTTCTGATCGACTTTATTCTACAAAGTAATTAGTTCAACGGTTTTCATGATATTGAAGTCTCAAATTCTTGCATTTTATTGAATAAATACGTTGACTCTATAGAGTAATGTAATTACTATAGTAATGTAATTTACGTTATATTTTAACATATATAATATCAGATATCAATTATGTAAGTATAAGAAGTCCACAAGAGAGTGCACTTACATAATCTGCTTGCGATCACCATTTAATATTCGATAATGCTTTTAATAAAAAATATTATATTCTTCTTTAATCTAGATGTTAATATATTCTTTATATAGTTTGGCTAAATAAATTATATTGATTTGGGATGAAGTCAAAGAATATTGCTACACTTGTCGAAGATTTAACGGCATTTTGCCCAACCAGATTTAAGGAATACACAGTGTAGATATGTGGATCCATATTGACCATAGTCCATTAATGGACTATGGTATATTATAATATATTTCATGTCGTTGAATCTTCCAGAGATATTGCTGGCATATAACTTTGAGATCTATAATCTATTATAATTATAATTATAATATATATATTATTATTTAAAAAATGCTAATAGATCGGTAGCTAAATATTGACCGATGTGATAAATTATCAGTGAATTATCAATGAATCTCAACGTACAATCGTAAATCAATAAATACTTATATAATAATAGGACCTAACTTGATATAAATAACGATAATTGTTACCTACCTACATCATGTAGGCTACATGTGATATATCTGGAATTGAATACACTGATATATAATATAATATTTTGAATTTTGTATTTCTTCAATTATGTAGTTATCAGTGATAACTTATCACCTATTCTCCAATAAGAATATCGCCATTGTGTGTACTTATTTGTAAATAGATGAGGGTGATGTCAATCTAACATTCATTTGTAAGTAATAGGTGGATAATTGCAAAAATGCCTTTAGTATTATATTTATGTTATATATATATATATATATTTATAAATAATATCTGTTTCAATAAATATAATATATTTCTGTAATAATAGTATGTTGAAAAAGATAATCATTTTATGTACATAATTCCCTTTCATCGATAGACATTATTAAAAATACTATAGGAATAACCTAAAGCAGAATAATCCTATTTAAATTAAAACTATTATATATATATATATTATGTGTACTAATACAACTATAATAATATATACACTGAGAATATACATATTTTATTAATACGAGCATAAGATAGAGAAAATTAATTATTTTGAAAATATCTATTTTTTTAATAACTATAAAAATTATAAATCTATATAGAATATCATTTTTTCGTAATTTATAATCAATATAATCATTTACAAATATCAGAAATCATAGTTAAAATATATCTTAATATATACATCATATTTAATTTTAATACAAAAAAGTATACTTTTTGTTTTGTAAACTAATTATAGAATTATAAATTGTTAAGATTCAACTATGGTTAATAATCCCGTAATACGTTTATCATTTATCACCTTCTAATTTATCAAACAATTATTTATCAATCTGTTTCATACTATTTTATCTAACAATCAGAGATGTGTGAGAAGATCTATGTTATAACTATTAGCATGTGCTCCAAAATCTTCATGTAGCTGTTTCCACCATATCTTCGTGTCAATTTTTCGTAAAATTCACTCTTCAAATCGGCCTAAATGACTCATATTTAATTAATTTATTATATTATTTTTATTTTTTGAATTAGAATTAATAATATAAAAGTTAAGTATAGTTAAGAAATAAATAGTTTCATATAAATAGTAAAAAAAAAATTTCTCGAATAATTCATGGGCCCCCCAAAATTTGGGGCCCCGGGCAATTGCCCGATTTGCCCCCCCCTTAAGCCGGCCCTGGTAATAATGGATAAAGTAGATAATTATACATGTAATAATGGATGAAGTAGATAATTATACATGTAATAATGGATGAAGATAATTATACATGTAATAATGGATGAAGATAATTATACATGTAATAATGGATGAAGATAATTATACATGTAATAATGGATGAAGATAATTATACATGTAATAATGGATGAAGTAGATAATTATACATGTAATAATGGATGAAGTAGATAATTATACATGTAATAATGGATGAAGATAATTATACATGCAATAATGGATGAAGATAATTATACATGTAATAATGGATGAAGATAATTATACATGTAATAATGGATGAAGTAGATAATTATACATGTAATAATGGATGAAGTAGATAATTATACATGTAATAATGGATGAAGTAGATAATTATACATGTAATAATGGATGAAGTAGATAATTATACATGTAATAATGGATGAAGATAATTATACATGTAATAATGGATGAAGTAGATAATTATACATGTAATAATGGATGAAGTAGATAATTATACATATAATAATGGATGAAGATAATTATACATGTAATAATGGATGAAAATAATTATACATGTAATAATGGATGAAGATAATTATACATGTAATAATGGATGAAGTAGATAATTATACATGTAATAATGGATGAATATAATTATACATGTAATAATGGATGAAGATAATTATACATGTAATAATGGATGAAGTAGATAATTATACATTTAATAATGGATGAAGTAGATAATTATACATGTAATAATGGATGAAGTAGATAATTATACATGTGATAATGGATGTAGATAATTATATATATAATAATGGATGAAGATAATTATACATGTAATAATGGATGAAGATAATTATACATGTAATAATGGATGAAGATAATTATATATGTAATAATGGATGAAGATAATTATACATGTAATAATGGATGAAGTAGATAATTATACATGTAATAATGGATGAAGATAATTATACATGTAATAATGGATGAAGATAATTATACATGTAATAATGGATGAAGATAATTATACATGTAATAATGGATGAAGTAGATAATTATACATGTAATAATGGATGAAGTAGATAATTATACATGTAATAATGGATGAAGATAATTATGCATGCAATAATGGATGAAGATAATTATACATGTAATAATGGATGAAGATAATTATACATGTAATAATGGATGAAGTAGATAATTATACATGTAATAATGGATGAAGTAGATAATTATACATGTAATAATGGATGAAGTAGATAATTATACATGTAATAATGGATGAAGATAATTATACATGCAATAATGGATGAAGATAATTATACATGTAATAATGGATGAAGATAATTATACATGTAATAATGGATGAAGTAGATAATTATACATGTAATAATAGATGAAGTAGATAATTATACATGTAATAATGGATGAAGTAGATAATTATACATGTAATAATGGATGAAGATAATTATACATGTAATAATGGATGAAGATAATTATACATGTAATAATGGATGAAGTAGATAATTATACATGTAATAATGGAAGAAGATAATTATACATGTAATAATGGATGAAGTAGATAATTATACATGTAATAATGGATGAAGAAGATAATTATACATGTAATAATGTATGAAGTAGATAATTATACATGTAATAATAGATGAAGAAGATAATTATACATGTAATAATGGATGAAGTAGATAATTATACATGTAATAATGGATGAAGTAGATAATTATACATGTAATAATGGATGAAGTAGATAATTATACATGTAATAATGGATGAAGTAGATAATTATACATGTAATAATGGATGAAGATAATTATACATGTAATAATGGATGAAGTAGATAATTATACATGTAATAATGGATGAAGTAGATAATTATACATATAATAATGGATGAAGATAATTATACATGTAATAATGGATGAAAATAATTATACATGTAATAATGGATGAAGATAATTATACATGTAATAATGGATGAAGTAGATAATTATACATGTAATAATGGATGAATATAATTATACATGTAATAATGGATGAAGATAATTATACATGTAATAATGGATGAAGTAGATAATTATACATTTAATAATGGATGAAGTAGATAATTATACATGTAATAATGGATGAAGTAGATAATTATACATGTAATAATGGATGAAGATAATTATATATGTAATAATGGATGAAGATAATTATACATGTAATAATGGATGAAGTAGATAATTATACATGTAATAATGGATGAAGATAATTATACATGTAATAATGGATGAAGATAATTATACATGTAATAATGGATGAAGATAATTATACATGTAATAATGGATGAAGTAGATAATTATACATGTAATAATGGATGAAGTAGATAATTATACATGTAATAATGGATGAAGATAATTATACATGTAATAATGGATGAAGTAGATAATTATACATGTAATAATGGATGAAGTAGATAATTATACATATAATAATGGATGAAGATAATTATACATGTAATAATGGATGAAGATAATTATACATGTAATAATGGATGAAGATAATTATACATGTAATAATGGATGAAATAGATAATTATACATGTAATAATGGATGAAGTAGATAATTATATATGTAATAATGGATGAAGATAATTATACATGTAATAATGGATGAAGTAGATAATTATACATGTAATAATGGATGAAGATAATTATACATGCAATAATGGATGAAGATAATTATACATGTAATAATGGATGAAGATAATTATACATGTAATAATGGATGAAGTAGATAATTATACATGTAATAATAGATGAAGTAGATAATTATACATGTAATAATGGATGAAGTAGATAATTATACATGTAATAATGGATGAAGATAATTATACATGTAATAATGGATGAAGATAATTATACATGTAATAATGGATGAAGTAGATAATTATACATGTAATAATGGAAGAAGATAATTATACATGTAATAATGGATGAAGTAGATAATTATACATGTAATAATGGATGAAGAAGATAATTATACATGTAATAATGTATGAAGTAGATAATTATACATGTAATAATAGATGAAGAAGATAATTATACATGTAATAATGGATGAAGATAATTATACATGTAATAATGGATGAAGATAATTATACATGTAATAATGGATGAAGATAATTATACATGTAATAATGGATGAAGATAATTATACATGTAATAAAGTATGAAGTAGTTAATTATACATGTAATAATGGATGAAGTAGATAATTATACATGTAATAATAGATGAAGAAGATAATTATACATGTAATAATGGATGAAGATAATTATACATGTAATAATGGATGAAGATAATTATACATGTAATAATGGATGAATATAATTATACATGTAATAATGGATGAAGATAATTATACATGTAATAATGGATGAAGTAGATAATTATACATGCAATAATGGATGAAGATAATTATACATGTAATAATGGATGAAGATAATTATACATGTAATAATGGATGAAGTAGATAATTATACATGTAATAATAGATGAAGTAGATAATTATACATGTAATAATGGATGAAGTAGATAATTATACATGTAATAATGGATGAAGATAATTATACATGTAATAATGGATGAAGATAATTATACATGTAATAATGGATGAAGTAGATAATTATACATGTAATAATGGAAGAAGATAATTATACATGTAATAATGGATGAAGTAGATAATTATACATGTAATAATGGATGAAGAAGATAATTATACATGTAATAATGTATGAAGTAGATAATTATACATGTAATAATAGATGAAGAAGATAATTATACATGTAATAATGGATGAAGTAGATAATTATACATGTAATAATGGAAGAAGATAATTATACATGTAATAATGGATGAAGATAATTATACATGTAATAATGGATGAAGATAATTATACATGTAATAAAGTATGAAGTAGTTAATTATACATGTAATAATGGATGAAGTAGATAATTATACATGTAATAATAGATGAAGAAGATAATTATACATGTAATAATGGATGAAGATAATTATACATGTAATAATGGATGAAGATAATTATACATGTAATAATGGATGAATATAATTATACATGTAATAATGGATGAAGATAATTATACATGTAATAATGGATGAAGTAGATAATTATACATTTAATAATGGATGAAGTAGATAATTATACATGTAATAATGGATGAAGTAGATAATTATACATGTGATAATGGATGTAGATAATTATATATATAATAATGGATTAAGATAATTATACATGTAATAATGGATGAAGATAATTATACATGTAATAATGGATGAAGATAATTATATATGTAATAATGGATGAAGATAATTATACATGTAATAATGGATGAAGTAGATAATTATACATGTAATAATGGATGAAGATAATTATACATGTAATAATGGATGAAGATAATTATACATGTAATAATGGATGAAGATAATTATACATGTAATAATGGATGAAGATAATTATACATGTAATAATGGATGAAGTAGATAATTATACATGTAATAATGGATGAAGTAGATAATTATACATGTAATAATGGATGAAGTAGATAATTATACATGTAATAATGGATGAAGATAATTATGCATGTAATAATGGATGAAGATAATTATGCATGCAATAATGGATGAAGATAATTATACATGTAATAATGGATGAAGATAATTATACATGTAATAATGGATGAAGTAGATAATTATACATGTAATAATGGATGAAGTAGATAATTATACATGTAATAATGGATGAAGATAATTATGCATGCAATAATGGATGAAGATAATTATACATGTAATAATGGATGAAGATAATTATACATGTAATAATGGATGAAGTAGATAATTATACATGTAATAATGGATGAAGTAGATAATTATACATGTAATAATGGATGAAGTAGATAATTATACATGTAATAATGGATGAAGTAGATAATTATACATGTAATAATGGATGAAGATAATTATACATGTAATAATGGATGAAGTAGATAATTATACATGTAATAATGGATGAAGTAGATAATTATACATATAATAATGGATGAAGATAATTATACATGTAATTATGGATGAAGATAATTATACATGTAATAATGGATGAAGATAATTATACATGTAATAATGGATGAAATAGATAATTATACATGTAATAATGGATGAAGTAGATAATTATATATGTAATAATGGATGAAGATAATTATACATGTAATAATGGATGAAGATAATTATACATATAATAATGGATGAAGTGGATAATTATACATGTAATAATGGATGAAGATAATTATACATGTAATAATGGATGAAGATAATTATAAATGTAATAATGGATGAAGTAGATAATTATACATGTAATAATGGATGAAGTAGATAATTATACATGTAATAATGGATGAAGATAATTATACATGCAATAATGGATGAAGATAATTATACATGTAATAATGGATGAAGATAATTATACATGTAATAATGGATGAAGTAGATAATTATACATGTAATAATAGATGAAGTAGATAATTATACATGTAATAATGGATGAAGTAGATAATTATACATGTAATAATGGATGAAGATAATTATACATGTAATAATGGATGAAGATAATTATACATGTAATAATGGATGAAGTAGATAATTATACATGTAATAATGGAAGAAGATAATTATACATGTAATAATGGATAAAGATAATTATACATGTAATAATGGATGAAGATAATTATATATGTAATAATGGATAAAGATAATTATATATGTAATAATGGATGAAGTAGATAATTATACATGTAATAATGGATGAAGATAATTATACATGTAATAATGGATGAAGTAGATAATTATACATGTAATAATGGATGAAGTAGATAATTATACATGTAATAATGGATGAAGTAGATACTTATACATGTAATAATGGATGAAGTAGATAATTATACATGTAATAATGGATGAAGATAATTATACATGTAATAATGGATGAAGATAATTATACATGTAATAATGGATAAAGATAATTATATATGTAATAATGGATGAAGTAGAAAATTATACATGTAATAATGGATGAAGATAATTATACATATAATAATGGATGAAGTGGATAATTATACATGTAATAATGGATGAAGATAATTATACATGTAATAATGGATGAAGATAATTATAAATGTAATAATGGATGAAGTAGATAATTATACATGTAATAATGGATGAAGTAGATAATTATACATGTAATAATGGATGAAGATAATTATATATGTAATAATGGATAAAGATAATTATATATGTAATAATGGATGAAGTAGATAATTATACATGTAATAATGGATGAAGATAATTATACATGTAATAATGGATGAAGTAGATAATTATACATGTAATAATGGATGAAGTAGATAATTATACATGTAATAATGGATGAAGTAGATAATTATACATGTAATAATGGATTAAGTAGATAATTATATATGTAATAATGGATGAAGTAGATAATTATACATGTAATAATGGATGAAGATAATTATACATGTAATAATGGATGAAGATAATTATACATGTAATAATGGATAAAGATAATTATATATGTAATAATGGATGAAGTAGATAATTATACATGTAATAATGGATGAAGTTGATAATTATACATGTAATAATGGATGAAGTAGATAATTATACATGTAATAATGGATGAAGTAGATAATTATACATGTAATAATGGATGAAGTAGATAATTATACATGTAATAATGGATGAAGTAGATACTTATACATGTAATAATGGATGAAGTAGATAATTATACATGTAATAATGGATGAAGATAATTATACATGTAATAATGGATGAAGATAATTATACATGTAATAATGGATAAAGATAATTATATATGTAATAATGGATGAAGTAGAAAATTATACATGTAATAATGGATGAAGTAGATAATTATATATGTAATAATGGATGAAGATAATTATACATGTAATAATGAATGAAGTAGATAATTATACATGTAATAATGGATGAAGTAGATAATTATACATGTAATAATGGAAGAAGATAATTATACATGTAATAATGGATGAAGATAATTATACATGTAATAAAGTATGAAGTAGTTAATTATACATGTAATAATGGATGAAGATAATTATACATGTAATAATGGATGAAGATAATTATACATGTAATAATGGATGAAGTAGATAATTATACATATAATAATGGATGAAGATAATTATACATGTAATAATGGATGAAGTAGATAATTATACATGTAATAATGGATGAAGTAGATAATTATACATGTAATAATGGATGAAGTAGATAATTATATATGTAATAATGGATGAAGATAATTATACATGTAATAATGAATGAAGATAATTATACATGTAATAATGAATGAAGTAGATAATTATACATGTAATAATGGATGAAGTAGATAATTATACATGTAATAATGGAAGAAGATAATTATACATGTAATAATGGATGAAGTAGATAATTATACATGTAATAATGGATGAAGTAGATAATTATACATATAATAATGGATGAAGATAATTATACATGTAATAATGGATGAAGATAATTATACATGTAATAATGGATGAAGATAATTATACATGTAATAAAGTATGAAGTAGTTAATTATACATGTATTAATGGATGAAGTAGATAATTATACATGTAATAATGGATGAAGTAGATAATTATACATGTAATAATGGATGAAGTAGATAATTATACATGTAATAATGGATGAAGATAATTATACATGTAATAATGGATGAAGTAGATAATTATACATGTAATAATGGAAGAAGATAATTATACATGTAATAATGGATAAAGATAATTATACATGTAATAATGGATGAAGATAATTATATATGTAATAATGGATAAAGATAATTATATATGTAATAATGGATGAAGTAGATAATTATACATGTAATAATGGATGAAGATAATTATACATGTAATAATGGATGAAGATAATTATACATGTAATAATGGATGAAGTAGATAATTATACATGTAATAATGGATGAAGTAGATAATTATACATGTAATAATGGATGAAGATAATTATACATGTAATAATGGATGAAGATAATTATACATGTAATAATGGATAAAGATAATTATATATGTAATAATGGATGAAGTAGATAATTATACATGTAATAATGGATGAAGTAGATAATTATACATGTAATAATGGATGAAGTAGATACTTATACATGTAATAATGGATGAAGTAGATAATTATACATGTAATAATGGATGAAGATAATTATACATGTAATAATGGATGAAGATAATTATACATGTAATAATGGATAAAGATAATTATATATGTAATAATGGATGAAGTAGAAAATTATACATGTAATAATGGATGAAGTAGATAATTATATATGTAATAATGGATGAAGATAATTATACATGTAATAATGAATGAAGTAGATAATTATACATGTAATAATGGATGAAGTAGATAATTATACATGTAATAATGGAAGAAGATAATTATACATGTAATAATGGATGAAGATAATTATACATGTAATAAAGTATGAAGTAGTTAATTATACATGTAATAATGGATGAAGATAATTATACATGTAATAATGGATGAAGATAATTATACATGTAATAATGGATGAAGTAGATAATTATACATATAATAATGGATGAAGATAATTATACATGTAATAATGGATGAAGTAGATAATTATACATGTAATAATGGATGAAGTAGATAATTATACATGTAATAATGGATGAAGTAGATAATTATATATGTAATAATGGATGAAGATAATTATACATGTAATAATGAATGAAGATAATTATACATGTAATAATGAATGAAGTAGATAATTATACATGTAATAATGGATGAAGTAGATAATTATACATGTAATAATGGAAGAAGATAATTATACATGTAATAATGGATGAAGTAGATAATTATACATGTAATAATGGATGAAGTAGATAATTATACATATAATAATGGATGAAGATAATTATACATGTAATAATGGATGAAGATAATTATACATGTAATAATGGATGAAGATAATTATACATGTAATAAAGTATGAAGTAGTTAATTATACATGTATTAATGGATGAAGTAGATAATTATACATGTAATAATGGATGAAGTAGATAATTATACATGTAATAATGGATGAAGTAGATAATTATACATGTAATAATGGATGAAGATAATTATACATGTAATAATGGATGAAGTAGATAATTATACATGTAATAATGGAAGAAGATAATTATACATGTAATAATGGATAAAGATAATTATACATGTAATAATGGATGAAGATAATTATATATGTAATAATGGATAAAGATAATTATATATGTAATAATGGATGAAGTAGATAATTATACATGTAATAATGGATGAAGATAATTATACATGTAATAATGGATGAAGATAATTATACATGTAATAATGGATGAAGTAGATAATTATACATGTAATAATGGATGAAGTAGATAATTATACATGTAATAATGGATGAAGATAATTATACATGTAATAATGGATGAAGATAATTATACATGTAATAATGGATAAAGATAATTATATATGTAATAATGGATGAAGTAGATAATTATACATGTAATAATGGATGAAGTAGATAATTATACATGTAATAATGGATGAAGTAGATAATTATACATGTAATAATGGATGAAGTAGATAATTATACATGTAATAATGGATTAAGTAGATAATTATACATGTAATAATGGATGAAGTAGATAATTATACATGTAATAATGGATGAAGATAATTATACATGTAATAATGGATGAAGATAATTATACATGTAATAATGGATAAAGATAATTATATATGTAATAATGGATGAAGTAGATAATTATACATGTAATAATGGATGAAGTAGATAATTATACATGTAATAATGGATGAAGAAGATAATTATACATGTAATAATGGATGAAGTAGATAATTATACATGTAATAATGGATGAAGTAGATAATTATACATGTAATAATGGATGAAGTAGATACTTATACATGTAATAATGGATGAAGTAGATAATTATACATGTAATAATGGATGAAGATAATTATACATGTAATAATGGATGAAGATAATTATACATGTAATAATGGATAAAGATAATTATATATGTAATAATGAATGAAGTAGATAATTATACATGTAATAATGGATGAAGATAATTATACATGTAATAATGGATGAAGTAGATAATTATACATGTAATAATGGATGAAGTAGATAATTATACATGTAATAATGGATGAAGTAGATAATTATACATGTAATAATGGAAGAAGTAGATAATTATACATGTAATAATGGATGAAGTAGATAATTATACATGTAATAATGGATGAAGTAGATAATTATACATGTAATAATGGATGAAGATAATTATACATGTAATAATGTATGAAGTAGATAATTATACATGTGATAATGGATGAAGTAGATAATTATACATGTAATAATGAATGAAGATAATTATACATGTAATAATGGATGAAGATAATTATACATGTATAATGAATGAAGATAATTATATATGTAATAATGAATGAAGATAATTATACATGTAATAATGGATGAAGTAGATAATTATACATGTAATAATGGATGAAGAAGATAATTATACATGTAATAATGGATGAAGATAATTATACATGTAATAATGGATGAAGTAGATAATTATACATATAATAATGGATGAAGATAATTATACATGTAATAATGGATGAAGTAGATAATTATACATGTAATAATGGATGAAGTAGATAATTATACATGTAATAATGGATGAAGTAGATAATTATACATGTAATAATGGATGAAGATAATTATACATGTAATAATGAATGAAGTAGATAATTATACATGTAATAATGGATGAAGTAGATAATTATATATGTAATAATGGATGAAGATAATTATACATGTAATAATGAATGAAGTAGATAATTATACATGTAATAATGGATGAAGATAATTATACATGTAATAATGGATGAAGATAATTATACATGTAATAATGGATGAAGATAATTATACATGTAATAAAGTATGAAGTAGATAATTATACATGTAATAATGGATGAAGTAGATAATTATACATGTAATAATGGATGAAGTAGATAATTATACATGTAATAATGGATGAAGATAATTATACATGTAATAATGGATGAAGTAGATAATTATACATGTAATAATGGAAGAAGATAATTATACATGTAATAATGGATAAAGATAATTATACATGTAATAATGGATGAAGATAATTATATATGTAATAATGGATAAAGATAATTATATATGTAATAATGGATGAAGTAGATAATTATACATGTAATAATGGATGAAGATAATTATACATGTAATAATGGATGAAGTAGATAATTATACATGTAATAATGGATGAAGTAGATAATTATACATGTAATAATGGATGAAGTAGATAATTATACATGTAATAATGGATGAAGTAGATAATTATACATGTAATAATGGATTAAGTAGATAATTATACATGTAATAATGGATGAAGTAGATAATTATACATGTAATAATGGATGAAGATAATTATACATGTAATAATGGATGAAGATAATTATACATGTAATAATGGATAAAGATAATTATATATGTAATAATGGATGAAGTAGATAATTATACATGTAATAATGGATGAAGTAGATAATTATACATGTAATAATGGATGAAGTAGATAATTATACATGTAATAATGAATGAAGTAGATAATTATACATGTAATAATGGATGAAGTAGATAATTATACATGTAATAATGGATAAAGTAGATAATTATACATGTAATAATGGAAGAAGTAGATAATTATACATGTAATAATGGATGAAGTAGATAATTATACATGTAATAATGGATGAAGTAGATAATTATACATGTAATAATGGATGAAGATAATTATACATGTAATAATCTATGAAGTAGATAATTATACATGTGATAATGGATGAAGTAGATAATTATACATGTAATAATGAATGAAGATAATTATACATGTAATAATGGATGAAGTAGATAATTATACATGAAATAATGGATGAAGAAGATAATTATACATGTAATAATGGATGAAGATAATTATACATGTAATAATGGATGAAGTAGATAATTATACATATAATAATGGATGAAGATAATTATACATGTAATAATGGATGAAGTAGATAATTATACATGTAATAATGGATGAAGTAGATAATTATACATGTAATAATGGATGAAGTAGATAATTATACATGTAATAATGGATGAAGATAATTATACATGTAATAATGAATGAAGTAGATAATTATACATGTAATAATGGATGAAGTAGATAATTATATATGTAATAATGGATGAAGATAATTATACATGTAATAATGAATGAAGTAGATAATTATACATGTAATAATGGATGAAGTAGATAATTATACATGTAATAATGGAAGAAGATAATTATACATGTAATAATGGATGAAGATAATTATACATGTAATAATGGATGAAGTAGATAATTATACATATAATAATGGATGAAGATAATTATACATGTAATAATGGATGAAGTAGATAATTATACATGTAATAATGGATGAAGTAGATAATTATACATGTAATAATGGATGAAGTAGATAATTATATATGTAATAATGGATGAAGATAATTATACATGTAATAATGAATGAAGTAGATAATTATACATGTAATAATGGATGAAGTAGATAATTATATATGTAATAATGGATGAAGATAATTATACATGTAATAATGAATGAAGTAGATAATTATACATGTAATAATGGATGAAGTAGATAATTATACATGTAATAATGGAAGAAGATAATTATACATGGAATAATGGATGAAGATAATTATACATGTAATAAAGTATGAAGTAGATAATTATACATGTAATAATGGATGAAGATAATTATATATGTAATAATGGATGAAGTAGATAATTATACATGTAATAATGGATGAAGATAATTATACATGTAATAATGGATGAAGATAATTATACATGTAATAATGGATGAAGTAGATAATTATACATGTAATAATGGATAAAGATAATTATACATGTAATAAAGTATGAAGTAGTTAATTATACATGTATTAATGGATGAAGTAGATAATTATACATGTAATAATGGATGAAGTAGATAATTATACATGTAATAATGGATGAAGTAGATAATTATACATGTAATAATGGATGAAGATAATTATACATGTAATAATGGATGAAGTAGATAATTATACATGTAATAATGGAAGAAGATAATTATACATGTAATAATGGATAAAGATAATTATACATGTAATAATGGATGAAGATAATTATATATGTAATAATGGATAAAGATAATTATATATGTAATAATGGATGAAGTAGATAATTATACATGTAATAATGGATGAAGATAATTATACATGTAATAATGGATAAAGATAATTATATATGTAATAATGGATGAAGTAGATAATTATACATGTAATAATGGATGAAGTAGATAATTATACATGTAATAATGGATGAAGTAGATAATTATACATGTAATAATGGATGAAGTAGATAATTATACATGTAATAATGGATTAAGTAGATAATTATACATGTAATAATGGATGAAGTAGATAATTATACATGTAATAATGGATGAATATAATTATACATGTAATAATGGATGAAGATAATTATACATGTAATAATGGATAAAGATAATTATATATGTAATAATGGATGAAGTAGATAATTATACATGTAATAATGGATGAAGTAGATAATTATACATGTAATAATGGATGAAGTAGATAATTATACATGTAATAATGGATGAAGTAGATAATTATACATGTAATAATGGATGAAGTAGATAATTATACATGTAATAATGGAAGAAGTAGATAATTATACATGTAATAATGGATGAAGTAGATAATTATACATGTAATAATGGATGAAGTAGATAATTATACATGTAATAATGGATGAAGATAATTATACATGTAATAATGGATGAAGTAGATAATTATACATGTAATAATGAATGAAGATAATTATACATGTAATAATGGATGAAGATAATTATACATGTATAATGAATGAAGATAATTATATATGTAATAATGAATGAAGATAATTATACATGTAATAATGGATGAAGTAGATAATTATACATGTAATAATGGATGAAGAAGATAATTATACATGTAATAATGGATGAAGATAATTATACATGTAATAATGGATGAAGTAGATAATTATACATGTAATAATGAATGAAGATAATTATACATGTAATAATGGATGAAGATAATTATACATGTATAATGAATGAAGATAATTATATATGTAATAATGAATGAAGATAATTATACATGTAATAATGGATGAAGTAGATAATTATACATGTAATAATGGATGAAGAAGATAATTATACATGTAATAATGGATGAAGTAGATAATTATACATGTAATAATGGATGAAGATAATTATACATGTAATAATGAATGAAGTAGATAATTATACATGTAATAATGGATGAAGTAGATAATTATATATGTAATAATGGATGAAGATAATTATACATGTAATAATGAATGAAGTAGATAATTATACATGTAATAATGGATGAAGTAGATAATTATACATGTAATAATGGAAGAAGATAATTATACATGTAATAATGGATGAAGATAATTATACATGTAATAATGAATGAAGTAGATAATTATACATGTAATAATGGATGAAGTAGATAATTATACATGTAATAATGGAAGAAGATAATTATACATGTAATAATGGATGAAGATAATTATACATGTAATAAAGTATGAAGTAGTTAATTATACATGTAATAATGGATGAAGATAATTATACATGTAATAATGGATGAAGATAATTATACATGTAATAATGGATGAAGATAATTATACATGTAATAAAGTATGAAGTAGTTAATTATACATGTATTAATGGATGAAGTAGATAATTATACATGTAATAATGGATGAAGTAGATAATTATACATGTAATAATGGATGAAGTAGATAATTATACATGTAATAATGGATGAAGATAATTATACATGTAATAATGGATGAAGTAGATAATTATACATGTAATAATGGAAGAAGATAATTATACATGTAATAATGGATAAAGATAATTATACATGTAATAATGGATGAAGATAATTATATATGTAATAATGGATAAAGATAATTATATATGTAATAATGGATGAAGTAGATAATTATACATGTAATAATGGATGAAGATAATTATACATGTAATAATGGATGAAGTAGATAATTATACATGTAATAATGGATGAAGTAGATAATTATACATGTAATAATGGATGAAGTAGATAATTATACATGTAATAATGGATGAAGTAGATAATTATACATGTAATAATGGATTAAGTAGATAATTATACATGTAATAATGGATGAAGTAGATAATTATACATGTAATAATGGATGAAGATAATTATACATGTAATAATGGATGAAGATAATTATACATGTAATAATGGATAAAGATAATTATATATGTAATAATGGATGAAGTAGATAATTATACATGTAATAATGGATGAAGTAGATAATTATACATGTAATAATGGATGAAGTAGATAATTATACATGTAATAATGGATGAAGTAGATAATTATACATGTAATAATGGATGAAGTAGATAATTATACATGTAATAATGGATGAAGTAGATACTTATACATGTAATAATGGATGAAGTAGATAATTATACATGTAATAATGGATGAAGATAATTATACATGTAATAATGGATGAAGATAATTATACATGTAATAATGGATAAAGATAATTATATATGTAATAATGGATGAAGTAGATAATTATACATGTAATAATGGATGAAGTAGATAATTATACATGTAATAATGGATGAAGTAGATAATTATACATGTAATAATGGATGAAGTAGATAATTATACATGTAATAATGGATGAAGATAATTATACATGTAATAATGGATGAAGATAATTATACATGTAATAATGGATAAAGATAATTATATATGTAATAATGGATGAAGTAGATAATTATACATGTAATAATGGATGAAGTAGATAATTATATATTATATTATCAGATTTAGGTTTGCACCAGGGTTTTTTTAGAAGCTAAAGCTTATCGAGACAATTACCCTTAATCTTAAAGCAAGTTCAAAAAAAAACTAAATAAATAAAATATTATAAAATATTAGATGACTTCCTGTTTACATAGATACAATACAATGAATAAAATAGAAAAATAATATAAATTGTTTGAACTTGCCATAAAATTATGTAATCATCATTTAATTATTTATAAATAAATAACTAAAATAAATAATAAGTACTATAAAATAATACACTAAACAAAAATATAGATGTATTAGTATAAAAGAAGAAAAAAATGAAGTAAATGAAGTAAAACTGAATAAAACTGAATAAAACATAACAAAAAGAATATCTAGAAAGGTGGTAAGAAATGTATGTAACATTTTTTTTTTTTTTTTTTTTTTTTCAGTAAATAAGTTTTAGGAATTTTTTTGTAATACTTTATAATAATGTAAAGAATGTAAAATATTTGTTCAAACTGAAATGTTAGTTTAATTACTAATTTTTATATAAGTGTCAATAAAGAGAAATAAAACAAAGAAGTATAATCAAGTATACAAGAAAAAAGATTCAATACAAAATGTTTATGTAATTAAAAATAAAGTCAAATAATATTATTAGTCAGAGGGAAATAAAAAATACTAAAGAAAATACTAAAGAAAAAAGAAATACCTAACAGTTTTTTTTAATTTTATTATTTTTATATAAAAGTCAATTAAAAAGAAAGAAAACATGAAAGTAAATTCAAATATAAAATGCAAAAATTCAGTAAAATAATATTATTAATGTCGGGGAAATAAAATATTGTAAAGTAAAACACTCAAAAGTATTAATTTTTTTTTAATTTTTACATAAACGTCAATAAATTAAAATAAGAATAAAATGTGGATCTTAGTATATAATACAATATTAGATAAAAGACATGATAAAAGATATAAAATTAGAAAAATGAGATTTAGATTATAAGTATACTGAGTAAGAAGATAACAAATGTGTATACATACGTTTCCTGAATAATTTATAATTTGAAATATTTTTTAAAATATTATCAAGCTTATTCCAGGTAATTGGTCCAATGTATATTAATGTTCTTCTGCATAGTTCTTTTTTGAAATTAATAATTGAGAAATTATTTATGCTCCTAGTGTTGTGAGATGATGAAGTTACAGAAAAAAATGCATTTGTTATAACAGGATGAAGATCATTGAAAATTTTAAACATAAATTCACATGTACTTATATATGTAATTTCATTTATTTTTAATAAAGAATTATCAATAAATAGTCCATTAGTATGATGTAAAAAATGTTTTTTACATATAATTCTTATCATTCGCTTTTGAAGAATATATATGCATGATACATTAGATTTATATGTATTTCCCCAAAATATGTTACAATACTTTATATGAGGCAAGAATATGGAATTATATATATGAAGTAATGCTTTTTTATTTATAAATTTGGAAATAATGTTGGTAATCCATATGATTTTTTTTAGTTTTGATTTTAAAAACAAGATATGTTGTTTCCAGTTTAATATATCGTCTATAATTACGCCTACAAATTTATAAAATGTAACTCTTTCAATATTTCTGTTATTTAAATTTATATTTATAATAGTTCTTGAATTAATAGACATAAAGCAAGTTTTATTTAAATTTAATGATAACCTATTATATATTAACCATTTATTAATATTTTTTAATTCAGTTTGACAAATATAATTAAGTAATTCGGCTGATGTATTTTCAAAATATAAAGTAGTATCATCTGCGAACATGGTAAACTTACATAAAGAAGATGATTTTGTAATATCATTAATATAAATTAAAAATAAAATGGGTCCTAGGATGGATGTCCTTTTCATACATTATTACATGTAATAATGGATGAAGTAGATAATTATACATGTAATAATGGATGAAGTAGATAATTATACATGTAATAATGGATGAAGTAGATAATTATACATATAATAATGGATGAAGTAAATAATTATACATGTAATAATGGATGAAGTAGATAATTATACATGTAATAATGGATGAAGATAATTATACATGTAATAATGGATGCAGATAATTATACATGTAATAATGGATGAAGATAATTATACATGTAATAATGGATGAAGTAGATAATTATACATGTAATAATGGATGAAGTAGATAATTATACATGTAATAATGTATGAAGTAGATAATTATAAATGTAATAATGGATGAAGATAATTATACATGTAATAATGGATGAAATAGATAATTATACATGTAATAATGGATGAAGTAGATAATTATACATGTAATAATGGATGAAGTAGATAATTATACATGTAATAATGGATGAAGTAGATAATTATACATGTAATAATGGATGAAGTAGATAATTATACATGTAATAATGAATGAAGATAATTATACAAGTAATAATGGATGAAGTAGATAATTATACATGTAATAATGGATGAAGTAGATAATTATACACGTAATAATGGATGAAATAGATAATTATACATGTAATAATGGATGAAGTAGATAATTATACATGTAATAATGGATGAAGTAGATAATTATACATGTAATAATGGATGAAGCAGATAATTATACATGTAATAATGAATGAAGATAATTATACAAGTAATAATGGATGAAGTAGATAATTATACATGTAATAATGGATGAAGTAGATAATTATACATGTAATAATGGATGAAATAGATAATTATACATGTAATAATGGATGAAGTAGATAATTATACATGTAATAATGGATGAAGTAGATAATTATACATGTAATAATGGATGAAGTAGATAATTATACATGTAATAATGGATGAAGATAATTATACATGTAATAATGTATTAAGATAATTATACATGTAATAATGGATGAAGTAGATAATTATACATGTAATAATGAAAGTAGATAATTGTACATGTAATAATGTATGAAGTAGATAATTATGTATGTAATAATAGAAGAAGATAATTATACATGTAGGATAATGGATAAATAATGGATAAATATAATTTTACATGTAATAATATTAAACTTCCCATTACATCGTCTACTACTAATGTGAAAGTCCTAGAGTGTACTACAGACATTATGGTTTATTAGAAACGATCTTCTAGTGAATACATCGAAACCTGAACTACTGAATGTATCACGAATACACACAATGTTGCCATCTATGATTATTGATGTTAACCAGATACTACCTTCTGCTTCAGTCCGTAACCTCGGCGTCATTACGGATAGTAATTTATCTGTTGGTCATCGCATGAATGCTATATCTAATCTGCTAATTACAATTTACGTAGAATCGCCCATATTAGAAAATATTGCTCTACTCGTATTACTAGAAAACTAATTAATGTTCTTGTATTATCTTGAATAAATTAATGTTGATCACTTTTTAGTGATATAAATAGAACTAATACAAAAAATGTAGACAACATTATTCGCGCTTCTATACGACTTATTTATAATGTTAATCGCAGCGACTATACGCTTACAGATATTTACCAACATAATATATTAAGTAACTTTTATTTATAAGCTATTCAAATATCGTTTACTAATCTTAGCACACAACAAAACATTATTATTAAGTAAGCCTGGATATATCAACAATCTTCAGAAACGTCGAGCGATATTGAGGCAAATCAGAACATCGATGGGATGCATTATATTAGACGGAGATAGGTCTTTTATAGGGCTTCTAGGGCTGCTAGTAGACGTGTATTCAATTAACATGACTACCCCTCCGTTGTTTCTCGTACATGGAATATCTTTCCATATGATCTACGCAAGATTCAATAATCACATTGTTTCAGAATTAAATTATAAAATCATTTATAAACTCTAGTTTAACATATATGTACAATTCCTTTTTATTTATTATCATTATTTTTATTAACTAGAATTCTTAAAACCAATCCGTTTATCTCCTATGTGCTGTTCGTTACTTTATACACCCGGCTTATGCTATGTTCGGTGTTTTTACATAGACTCATTATTGTATTCATTCATTCATTCATATATATATTTATAAATTATATTTTCTAAACACAAAACTTCATAAACATAATCATCATAAATTAAATCTATACAAATAATTCATTTTAAGTAATGTTTCAACTTATATAACATCAATATTTTATGATTATGAATGTAATTGAATATATATTTATATTAAAAATATGTATAAAAGTAATAAATAAAATGATATAGAATGTCAATTTATAATTTATTTCTTTGGCTGACTTTAATATGAAATTATTCATAAACATATCAGTATCTTTTATTCTTGTTTAAAAGTTGATTTACCATCTCTATATTTCCTGTAATATTAGATTATCGTATATTACTAAATATCCTCATGTAATTATAATTAGTTTTATATTCATATGATTGTTTATATTATTTAATAATATATAGGTTTTCATAATTCCTATTGTGTATCAAATATATAGTAAATAAAGTAGTATTAGATAAAATAAAATGATAATAGGTCTACTTGTCTGATATAATATATAATTGATATTATGTTATTAGAATGCAATCACATTAATGATATTAATAGAATGTTCTGCATATGTACATATACGTATAATAATATGTACAATAGGAGGTATGCAGTGTTACGTTATACACTCAACAACTATGTTATTGTGTATAGGGTGTCTAGTATCGTATCAGTATATTATACCTGACATCTTCGAGGTGACATATTCTTAGCCTTGTTTAACCATTGTACAGATGCATTATTCGGATTCACAGAAATAACATGTACCCAGATATCGATGTACTAGATCTGAAACGGCCTTCAATGTTTCACGTTAATGAAATTGTGAATAGGATAGAGTGTTGTTGATATATATATATATATATATATATATATATATATATATATATATATATATATATATATATATATACTAATACAAGTGTACGTATATATATTATATTATAAGTTTAAGTTGCTAACCTAAAGATTTGAAAGTTCGATATCTTGATTGACAGACACACATCGACGTATACGTAGCCTATAGCTATAGCTGCTCTGCTATATCATAGGTTGAAGTGAGTCACTCCCTCCCATATCGTGAGTCATACGAGGTCGCCAATATCACGTGACTGCAATGGCTAACACTGATATTAATATGGCGAACAACACAAACAATAATAAGTGAACAACAACCGACATAGGTTGATATACCCAGCAAACAGTAATAGCAGCATAACAGCAGCATAATAGCATGACAAATTAATAGCAGCATAATAGACATTTAATATCAGCATAATAGCAGCATAATAGCACAATGTAAACATTTGATGCTATTGCATATGATGTTATGCTGCTATTATGCTGCTATTGCTGTTTGCTGGGTATATATATATACATATACTGTTGAATACACTAGCTCTGTAACTGTGACTATGTTGACGTACATTGTACAAGTACATCGGCTAGTAAAGGGGGTGAGCGATAATGCACGTAATAGGAGGTGATCAACAGCGAGGCTGGTGGTATTATAGGTGACGATATGAAGATGGGGGAGAAGGGGAGGTTATTAATGGGTGGAGTAGAAGGAAGAGCTGAAATAATTAATAAATTAAATTATTACTAGAATTCGCAACCAATCAGAAGACGCCAGATTGGGGTCAGATATTTACTATAGTAAATCGTATAGGCTTGAATACATTTTGCTCAGAAATACTCAACGACATTTATAAACCTTGTATTACGTTGTATCGCGATGTCGGTGACATATCATGGTATGACATACGACATTATTAATAAAGAGGATGTGTTCTGTCCTTAGTATAGAGTTTACGTGCGTGGTCGCCTAGGTATATGTATGTGTATCGTGACCATTCATTCTTACTTCGCCATTGCAATAGGTGTTATTAATAAATAATAACGATTAATATATAACTATTAATATATCTAGTTATTGAAAATTGTATTTAGAATTTCATATTCATTATATCATTTAATGATTATTTTACAATATATATATATAGCTACCTACTTAAAGTATACTTATATGTATATTTAAATGATATATATACAAAAATATATACAAAAAAAGATAACAACAAATATTAAGGAGGTATATATTTAAAGAGGTTAACATCTTTAAATTTTTCTTTAACCTCTTTAAATTGTTACAATTGTTTAGGTTGAGAAGGTGTAAAGTTGGTAGACGAGAAGGAGAATGAGGTTTATTTTTGTTTATCCGGATCAGAATATTCATGTATGATACCAGTAGTGTCGTGTGTATATCCACTGATACCACCTATTATATATATATATATATACTTGTTTCTCTCCTTTCATATTCATATCATCATTTCATATATATATATATATATATATATATAAATATATATATATATATATATATATATATATATATATATATATATGTATATATATGTATATGAAATGATGATATTAATACGAAAGGAGAGAAACAAGGAAGAGAAACATGTTAGCATATCTGTCACTCAGGATTCGATATTCGAGGATTACGTAAGTGAATTTACAGAAAGAATCTCGAAAATACGTAGTTGTCAGGCATTCGAGCTTTCGAGCTAAAAAGTTCGAGTCGGCATGTTTTACTACTATCGAAAACGGGTGCAATTAAACCTAGAGATAAACAACTATTAGGTATACCTATATCTATAGATACTGCTACTTGCATCATTACTAGCTCCTCGGTGGTAGATATTATTAATATTACCGATTTTACTAATACACTATTGTATATACATACATATAAATATATATATATATATATATATATTTGTGTTAAAATATATAATTATATATATATATATATATATATTTATATTTTTGTTAAAATATATATATACATATCAAATATATACTGTACCAATATAACAAATTCCTATAAAAGTATACAAATACTTATCCAATATTCGAAAGTGGAGTTGGTGCAATTAAACCTAGAGACAATCAACTATTAGGTATACCTATATCTATAGATACTGCTACTTGCAGCATTACTAGCTCCTCGGTGGCAGATATTATTAATATTACTGATGACTCACCTACGACTACTATTAATACACGTCAACAACAATGGCTGCGAGACAGACAGGCCTCAGCATTACCGTTACTATGGTTACAGATTACACTAGTTAACCTCTAGGACAACACTCGTAACGTGATCCTCTACAATACGATAACTTATAGCCATGTGCACACTAGCACTGGTGAAAGTGTCGTAGTGGAAAGTTTACAGGTAGCTACGTAGAATATGAAGATACTACGGAGGGATTATACATCATCATCATTATATGTATTTATATATATATATAAATATATATATATATATATATATATATATAAATATATATATATATATATATATATATATATATTTATATGTATATATATATATATATATATATAAATATATATATATATATATTTACATATATTTTATATGTATATATATATATATATATATATATATATTGAAAATAAGTAAATCAATATTAATATATTTTAAATAAGGTATTAATTGCATATATATCATTAGTATATCAGTAGTATATATATGAGTTTAAATTTATAATCATCATTATAATAATTTAAATTGTAGATATACTATTCTATATAATCAATATATTGATTAGTATTATTTTCACTAAAATTTATATAACATACTAGGTAGGTATATATAAATATGATGTAATGTACTATTCTCACGAACTACATTTTAAATATTTTAACTTTCTTGATAACCACATTTTCAATATTTGTAGTTCTCGAGAACATAATTTTCAATATTTTAACATAAATATAAATATTTTTCAATATTTTAACTACTTGAGAACTAATTTTTAATAATTTAACTTATGGAAAAAAAAGTATATATACTTTGAAGTATAATTCTCGATAACATATATATTAAACTTAGTTTATTGTAATATCATTTATCATAAAATAAACATTAATTATATTTTATTGTTGACATTTTTTCGAACTATTCGATATATTTATATTTCGAATCGAACGAACGTTACTTTTTTAAATTGAATTTGAAACAAATTATCAAATTTTCAAACGAATCTGATTTTACTATTAAAATAGTATATATATTATACTATTTTATATATTATATATTATATATATATTATAATATATTATAATATTTCATATTTGATATATACTTGTTATCTAGGAAGAGTTTATATCTAAATTTTTTTGAAAATGTCTCGAAACATCTCATCTGAAATATTCTAGCATTTCGAAATATTGAATTGTGATTTTGGGTCAATCTCGAAACATTGACTTTTTGTTTTGGATCGGTATCGAAACTTAACCTGTTTACAACACTAATATATATATATTGTGATTGACAGGAGCACATAGAAGGGGCGGTACGGACACGCCCCAATGATGCGGAGATGCGTCACCTAAAAGGTCGCTGCTGCTATAAAGGCGCGTCACTGTTGAGGATAGCACTACGAGAGGCAGCAACGGATGCCTTTATCTCCAACCCTTCTACCTCCATAGTCACGCGATGTATTGAGTTCTTTAACGATGTATTGTTATACATTAATCCACTACTGTATATATATATATATATATATATATATATATATATATATATACATGTATATATATATATATATATATATATATATATATACATGTATATATATATATATATATATATATACATGTATATAAAATATATATTATACCAATATAAAAAATGCCTATAAAAAGTATACTATTACTATACCAATATTCGCCCCAACTTTGTGTCGACTATGCGCTGATATATTGCAGTTACCCCTAATACAGTATACTATATACCACTACATTCACCATATACCACACCTTCACATTCACCTACACAACGATATGTAGGAGAAGGATAGAGTGCGAAGAATATTAGTTATACGATACTTATAATGAGTTATTTATCCTGATCAGAATATTCCTGTGTGATACCAGTAGTGTCGTGTGTATATCCACTGATACCACTGATACCATATAATATATATATATATATATATATTATTTTGGAAATAGAGTTTGCTCTTCCTGGAACGCGTTACCTTTTATAATTACATCTTGTAAAACCGTAACACTTTTCCGTGGAAAATTAATTCACACCAAATGTATCAATATTTTTATTCCGTATTAATTGTACCAATATATAGTATTTGATATTATGCTTGCTGTCATCAGTTTACGGTAGCTTAACGCCAGGAGACGTCAACCAAATTACATACTAGGGACTCATCCACCCTTGGGAATTGATCCATCCCATAAGGCCTTGCCAACCCAAGACCTTCGGTTTTGTTACCTCTCCTGTTTGACAACTTGCATTATCGGATACTATATATTGCTTCAACGGCTCGTATAATCCAATGTTTTATTTTTACTTTACTTCTCTGTTTATTTTTTGTTTTTTTTTGTATCGTGTCGTTTTGTCTTATTGTTATCACATTTATATATTTTGTTTATATATGTTATATAATTATATATTTATATATAATTATATCTTTCTTTATATATAACCAGTAATTCAATACACTTTTGATCTATATATATATATATATATATATATATATATATATATATTGGAATTTATTATATAGGAATTTTTTATATTGGTACAGTCTATATTTTATATATAAATATATATATATATATATATATATATATATATATATATATATGTATATATATGTATATGAAATGATGATATGAATACGAAAGGAGAGAAACAAGGAAGAGAAACATGTTAGCATAGCTGTCACTCAGGATTCGATATTCGAAGATTATAAGTTGTTTGTCTCTAGGTTTAATTGCACCCGACCTCGATAGTAGTAAAACATTCCGAAGAATCTCGAAAATACGTATTTGTCAGGCATTCGAGCTTTCGAGCTAAAAAGTTCGAGTCGGCATGTTTTACTACTATCGAGGTCGGGTGCAATTAAACCTAGAGACAAACAACTATTAGGTAGAGATACTACTTGCAGCATTATTAGCTCCTCGGTGGCCGATATTATTAATATTACCGATTTTACTAATCCACTATTGTATATATATATATATATATATATATATATATATATATATATATATATATATATATATCAAATATATACTGTACCAATATAAAAAATTCCTATAAAAGTATATTATATATATATATATATTGGAATCTATTATATAGGAATTTTTTATATTGGTACAGTCTATATTTTATATATATATATATATATATATTATATAAATACAAATAACTATTAGGTAGAGATACTACTACTTGCAGCATTAGTAGCTCCTCGGTGGCAGATATCATTAATATCACCGATGACTCACCTACGACTACTATTAATACACGTCAACAATAATGGCTACCAGACAGGCCTCAGCATTACCGTTACTATGGTTACAGATTACACTAGTTAACCTCTAGGACAACACTCGTAACGTGATTCTCTACAATACGATAACTTATAGCCACACTAGCACTGATGAAAGTGTCGTAGTGGAAAGTTTACAGGTAGCTACGTAGAATATGAAGATTCTACGGAGGGATTATACATCATCATCATTATATGTATTTATATATATATATATATATATATATATATATATATATATATATTTTTTTTACATATATATATATATATATATATATATAAATGAATATATATATATATATATTACATAATTAAATATTCTAATAATATGTTATGATGATGATGATGATATTGAGTTTATTAGCACTAAAATAGGGTCATGTAGACCCCTTCGCTCGTACGGGAAGAAAATAATAATAAAATAATAGTAATACGATAATAATTTGATAATAATATACATTCAATATACAACGGAAAAACAATAATAAACAATATAAAGGACTATTATATACTACAGTCTGCATTGATATGGTGTAGTTGTATATACTACAGACTGCATTGATATAGTATAGTGTTATATAATAATAAGATAATGATAATACAATAACGATTTAATAATGATATAAATTTAATATAACACGGATACAAATAATAAGTTGGATGATTTAATGATTATGGGTAGAGAGAAAAGAAGAAGTAAGATTTATAAATCTTTTGTGGGATCTAATAGAACGAATGGTAGGAGGGAGGGAATTCCATAGGGTTGGACCGGAATTTTTAAAAGCTCTAGAATTTAGGGAAGTTTTACTAGAGTTCTGGGAGATAAGTAGAGGAGCATTTTGGTAACGAAGAGAAGATAATATAGTACGTTTTTTAATTAGATCAGAGATATAGCTAGGGGTAAAAGAATATATTGATTTATGGATTATAGATAGTATACGTAATTTACACCTGAGGGAGAAGGGTAGCCACATACGAGATGATTGATGAGATGTTGTAGTAGAGTGATCCAGTCGAGTTAAACAGTAAGTAGTACGTGTTGAGGAACGGATAATCCGATTAAGTGGAGCAGTAGCTTTAGCAGGAAGTAAATTCATTAGGGAAGAACAGTAGTCAATTCGTGAAAGTACAAGAGCATTAATTAGAGTTTTAGTAAGGTTTCTGGAAAGTGATGTCCGTATTTTTTTAATTCTGAAGAGATGAAAGTTGGATGATTTTGTAATGGATGATATGTGATTCTTAAATGATAATTTGTCATCAAATACTAATCCTAGGTTTTTGGAGGAATGAGAAGGAGAAATAATCATGTTATTTAGAGTAAAGTTTGGAAAGGAAGTTTCAGAAGTAGATATGTTAAGTACAGTAGTCTTAGAGGAATTAATTAGTAGTTTATTGGAGAGGAGCCATAATCTTATGGAGTTAGCACACTCGATTAATTCAGAGTTAATGGTATTATGAGAATTTATAGGGAAAAAGGTAAACAGTTGGATATCATCAGCAAAAATATGGTAGTGGATATTTGGAAATTTCTTAATTAGATCAGCAATAGGGCGGATATAAATAGAAAAGAGGGATGGACCTAGAACAGATCCTTGGGGAATACCGTGGTTAAGAGGAGAAAGAGGCGAGTAAGATTTGTCAATCATAATAGAGATATTCCTGTTAGTGAGATATGAAGTAAACCATTTTAATGCTAAGCCAGATATACCCATTAAAGTAAGTCGCGAGATTAATATGTTATGGTCCAGGGTATCAAAAGCAGATGATAGATCAAGTAGGATTAGCTGGCAACACGTGTTGCTATTTAAGGTAGATAATATAGTGTCAGTAATACGTAGGAGAGCTGTTTCGGTTGAATGACCCTTACGAAAAGCGCTTTGAAACGGGTCGAAAAGATTATTTTTATTTACATGGGCTATGAGTTGTTTGGAAACAATTCTTTCTAATATTTTACTTAATAAGGGTAGGTGGGAGATCGGGCGATAATTGCTAAATGAGTTTGGGTCTAAGTTTTGTTTTTTTAGAATAGGGGATATTATGGCAGTCTTGAGACAGGGTGAAACTTGGCCAGAGTTTAGTGAGTTCGCAATAATATCCAAGAAAATAGGAGAAAATAAGGGTGAAAGTTTGTGATATAATGATAAAGGTAGGGGATCAGTGGGGGAGGTACAGTGAGATTTCATGAGTAGTTCATTTACTTCATACAGTGAAGGAATAGTGAATGTACTTAATGAGTCAATATGATGGGTAATATATATGGTAGGATTGAGTATGGGTTGAGTAGATGCGCAAATAATATTATTAATGCTTGCAATTTTATGGTTAAAGAATTTTTCAAAAAGAGAACACAGTTGAAAATTTGACGTGTTAGGTAAAATGGGGATATTAGGAAATTAGGTTATATATTATATATATATATTAGTATTGTAAATGGTGTCGGGTAGTGTCGGGTATTGTCGAATAGTGTCGGTTAATTAATTACCCGGATGCTTTCGGGTATAAAATATGATTTCGTGTCGGGTTTCTAAAATGTCGGCTTATACGGGTTTTGTTTCTAGTTATTCTGATTTGTTCCGAGTTTAAATACTACTATTATTATAAAAGGTATTAACAATGGTTATTAAAAAATATGAATTAAATATGGTAATATATTTTGGTAATCAATTAATTTTACAACAAATTAATATATAATGCATAATGTTATAACTTCAATTTACTAAATATTGTTGATAACTTATATAGATATTGAAAATAAGTAAATCCATATTAATATATTTTAAATAAGATATTAATTTCATATATATCATTAGTATATCAGTAGTATATATATGAGCTTAAATTTATAATCATCATTATAATAATTTGAATTGTAGATATACTATTCTATTGATTAGTATTATTTTCACTACAATTTATATAACAAACTATGTATATATAAATATGATGTAATGTACTATTCTCACGAACTACATTTTAAATATTTTAACTTATGGAGAATCACTATTTCAATATTCTAACTTCTGCAGAAACTAATTTTCAACATTTTAACATACCGTAACAATTATTCAATATATTAACTATAGTTAAGTATACTTGAGAACTAATTTCTAATATTTTAACTTATGGAGAACCAAATTGTCAATATTATATATATACAAATATTATACATATAATTAAAGTATACTTCTCGATAACATATATATTAAACTTAGTTTATTGTAATATCATTTATCATAAAATAAACATTTAATCATTAATTATATTTTATTGTTGACATTTTTTTCGAATTACTTCGAACTATTCGATATATTTATATTTTGAATCGAACGAACGTTACTTTTTTAAATTGAATTTGAAACAAATTATCAAATTTTCAAACGAATCTGATTTTAATTTTACTATTAAAATAGTATATATATATTATAATATTTTATATATTATATATTATATATATTATAATATTGAATATGTAATATTTATTATACTTGTTATCTAGGAAGAGTTTATATCTAATGTTTTTTTTAAAGTGTTTCGAAACATATAATCTTCAATAATTTAGTGATTCGAAAGATTGACTTGTGATTTTGGGTCAGTCTCGAAATATTATTTTTTGTTTTTGGTCGGTATTGAAACTTGACCCGTTTACAACACTAATATATATATATATATATATATATATATATATATATATATATATACATGTATATATTATACCAATATAAAAAATGCCTATAAAAAGTATACTATTACTATACCAATATTCGCCCCAACTTTGTGTCGACTATGCGCTGATATATTGCAGTTACCCCTAATACAGTATACTATATACCACTACATTCACCATATACCACACCTTCACATTCACCTACACAACGATATGTAGGAGAAGGATAGAGTGCGAAGAATATTAGTTATACGATACTTATAATGAGTTGTTTATCCTGATCAGAATATTCCTGTGTGATACCAGTAGTGTCGTGTGTATATCCACTGATACCACTGATACCATATAATATATATATATATATATATATATATATATAGATATATATATATATATATATTATATATATATTATTTTGGAAATAGAGTTTTCTCTTCCTGGAGCGGATTACCTTTTACAATTAGATCTTGTAAAACCGTAACACTTTTCCATGGAAAATTCACACCAACTATTGTTATTCCGTATTAATTGTACCAATATATAGTATTTGATATTATGCTTGCTGTCATCAGTTTACGGTAGCTTAATGCCAGGAGACGTCAACCAAATTACATACTATGGACTCATCCACCCTTGGGAATTGATCCATCCCATATGGGCCTTGCCAACCCGAGACCTTCGGTTTTGTTACCACTCCTGTTTGACAACTTGAATTATCCTACTATATATTGCTTCAACGGCTCGTATAATCTAATGTTTTATTTTTACTTTACTTCTCGGTTTATTTTTTGTTTTTTTTTGTATCGTGTCGTTTTGTCTTACTGTTATCATATTTATATATTTTGTTTATATATGTTATATAATTATATATTTATATATAATTATATCTTTCTTTATATATATATATATAACCAGTAATTCAATACACTTTTGATCTATATATCATTCTATATATGTATATATATATACTTGTTTCTCTCCTTTTATATCCATATCATCATTTCATATATATACATATATATATATATATATATATATATGTATATATATGTATATGAAATGATGATATTAATACGAAAGGAGATAAACAAGTATGCATAGCTGTAATGCAGGATTCGCTATTCGAGGATATGTTATATAATTATATGTTTATATCTAATTATATCTTTCTTTATATATATAACCAGTAATTCAATAAACTTTTGATCTATTTATCTATCTATATATGTATATATATATATATATATATATATATATATACTTGTTTCTCACCTTTTATATTCATATCATCATTTCATATATATATATATATTATTATTATTATTATTATCAGATTTTATTATCAATTCTTCTACAATTACCCAGGTACAAGTACCTGGGTAATTGTAGAAGAATTGCTGCTTGTCGAGACAATTACCCATATATATATATATATATATATATGTATATGAAATGATGATATTAATACGAAAGGAGAGAAACAAGGAAGAGAAACATGTTAGCATAGCTGTCACTCAGGATTCGATATTCGAGGATTACGTAAGTGAATTTACAGAAAGAATCTCGAAAACACGTAGTTGTCAAGCATTCGAGCTTTCGAGCTAAAAAGTTCGAGTCGGCAGGTTTTACTACTATCGAAAATGGGTGCAATTACACCTAGAGACAAACAACTATTAGGTAGAGATACTACTTGCAGCATTATTAGCTCATCGGTGGCCGATATTAGTAATATTACCAATGTTACTAATCCATTATTGTATATAAATATATATATATATATATATTTTTGTTAAAATATATATATATATATATCAAATATATACTGTACCAATATAAAAAATTCCTATAAAAGTATACAAATACTTATCCAATATTCGAAAGTGGAGTTGGTGCAATTAAACCTAGAGATAAACAACTATTAGGTATACCTATATCTATAGATACTGCTACTTGCAGCATTACTAGCTCCTCGGTGGCAGATATTATTAATATTACTGATGACTCACCTACGACTACTATTAATACACGTCAACAACAATGGCTGCGAGACAGACAGGCCTCAGCATTACCGTTACTATGGTTACAGATTACACTAGTTAACCTCTAGGACAACACTCGTAACGTGATTCTCTTCAATACGATAACTGGTGAAAGCGTCGTAGTGGAAGATATACAGGTGGTTATGTAGAATATAAAACTTCTACGGCGGTATTATACATCATCATCATTATATGATTTATATATATATAAATAAATGTAAATATATATATATATATATATATATATATATATATTTACATATATTTATTATATATATATATATATATATATATATATATTTTACTTATATATATATATATATATATATATATATATATATAAATGAATATATATATATATATATATATATATATATTACATAATTAAATATTCTAATAATATGTTATATATTATATATATATATATATATATATATATATATATATATATTAGTGTTGTAAATGGTGTCGGGTAGTGTCGGGTATTGTCGAATAGTGTCGGTTAATTAATTACCCGGATGCTTTCGGGTATCAACTATGATATCGTGTCGGGTTTCTAAAATGTCGGGTTATACGGGTTTTGTTTCTGGTTATTCTTATTTTTCCGCGTTTAAATACTAACTATCATTATCAAAGGTATTAACAATGGTTATTAAAAAAATATGAAATAATATTGTAATATATTTTGGTAATCAATTAATTTTACAAAAAAAATTTTTTCGATGAATTAATATATAATGCATAATGTTATAACTTCAATTTACTAAATATTGTTGATAACTTATATAGATATTGAAAATAAGTAAATCCATATTAATATATTTTAAATAATGTATTCATTTTATTTCATATATATATATATATATATATATATATATATATCATTAGTAGGGGAAGTTAACCGAATACGGACAGTACCCGAATACGGACACTCTCGGTATCTAAAAAACTATAAATCCTACAAAATAATATGTAATGAATAAAATATTCATAATTATATAAATTATCTAAAAAAGTATTTTTATTTTATAATTATTCAAAATATTGCAGATATATCCAATAAATTGATTTTTTTATTACGTTTTTAAATTTATAAAAAAAAATGTCAACTTAAAACCTTCTCAAGAATATATAAATGTATTACTATGTAATACTATATTATTAAAAAATAAAGCATTCTAAAATTATATATATATAATTTCTATATTTGTTATCAAATATTCATTAAGTTATAAGCATATATCTAGAGGTCATATAAGTCCCTAATACGGACACTCTATATATCTTAATACTGACACCCTATAGGGTTATATATAACCAATCAGCGCGCAGCGTATGAACTATTCTGATATCAAAAAAATCGCGTGCGCTATAATATTAATACCACCAATAAAGCTAAATCTACAAAATTTATTATTTATACATAAATTGTATTATTAATTAAAAAAATAATAAAAATAAATAAATTATTAACAAATTAAATTAGAATAAATTAATCATAAAATTAATTATAAATAATGTAATTGCAATTTGTCTGATTTATTCATCAATAATATATAGTTTATCTAGTTGTATATAGGGTGTCCGTATTCGAACATGGTTACCGAATACGGACACCCCTGTTATCTATGGACTTAAAAGATTAAATAAAATTTTAAAATCACAATAATATCTATAATCATATATTATTAATATATTGTAATTTTTGAATAACAATAATGAATAATAAATTGTTGACCATTTATTGTTAAAGTGTCCGTACTAGGTTACTTTACCCTATATCAATAGTATATATATGAGCTTAAATTTATAATCATCATTATAATAATTTGAATAATAGATATACTATTCTATTGATTAGTGTTATGTTCACTACAATTCATATAACAAACTAAGTATATAAAGCTGATGTAATGTACTATTCTCACGAACTACATTTTAAATATTTTAACTTTCTTGATAACCACATTTTCAATATGTGTACTTCTCGAGAACCTAATGTTCAATATTTTAACATAAATATAAACATTTTTCAATATTTTAACTACTTGAGAACTATATTTTTAATATTTTAACATATTGAGAACCACATTTTCAATATTATATATATAACCAGTAATTCAATAAACTGTTGATCTATCTATCTATCTATATATGTATATATATATATATATACTTGTTTCTCTCCTTTTATATTCATATGATCATTCCATATATATATATATATATATATATATATATATATATATATATATATATGTATATGAAATGATGATATTAATACGAAAGGAGAGAAACAAGGAAGAGAAACATGTTAGCATAGCTGTCACTCAGGATTCGATATTCGAGGATTACGTAAGTGAATTTACAGAAATAATCTCGAAAACACGTAGTTGTCAAGCATTCGAGCTTTCGAGCTAAAAAGTTCGACGCGTCAGGTTTTTACTACTATCGAGGTCGGGTGCAATTAAACCTAGAGACAAACAACTATTGAATACATATATATTACATTCATACTTATACATACACTTATACATATGTACTATGGTAATCATAATTTTTTTATTTTTTCATAACTTTTTCTGATATATTTATATTATAATATTATAATACATTTACACTATAGTGTAAATGTAATTACACACATATATATATATATATATATATATATATATATATATATATATATATATATATACTGGTATTTATAATAATATAAATATAAACAAAAAAATAAATGAATCTAAAAAAGGGTCAATAAATGAAGACGAATAAAAGAGGTATATATATATATGTATACATCCGTGTATATATACTACGCTAAATAAAGCGTATATGTACGCTATATAATCTATTTATAGAAATCCATACCTTACAAAGTAACTAATAATATGAAGTATTATATTGTTTAGCGAATATGAACATGCGAATACTATTGCAAGTATTCTAATGGCAAAGTAATAACTATGACGCACACACATACACACATACGCACACACATATACACACACATACACACATACGCACACACATACACACACGCACACACACACACGTATAATAACCCTACAGTTGATCAGGCGATAATGAATATTACACAATGCACCTGAATATCTCCCAACATGGGAACATTAACTATTCGTGTCCTTAATATGCTGATTAACTGTGTGTCTTCTTATCTCCTCATCCTCATTCTCCTCATCTTCTTCTTCCTCCTCATTCTCCTCCTCCTCAATCTCCGCTTTAATGGTGATATTTGTATTTTTAATTGTAATGGTAATACTAATGATTATTAATATATGTTATCATGAAATAATTTATTAAAGTTATATATCAAATGTGTTCTATAAGAGTATGTTAAGCTATATCAGAATGTAGGGAGATCGAGTTTAATGATAGTTCATTTCAACAATTTGTTAATAGGTTACTAATTATTCTATATATAGAATAAGTATACTTTATAAAATATATGTATTTAAATACTTAATTTTGATTTAATAACGGTGTAACTATTAAATTATATATATATATATATATATATATATATATTTATATATTACTTAGGAGTATTAGGGTATAATATATGAGTTTATAAGAGTTTAGTTGTATTATTTCGGTGATAAGAAACATTATTATCAAATGGTAGTCGATGTTAGGCAAATAACATACAGTATGTACTGTACTGATATTCTATAGGATATGGTACTAGGTAATTGCTGCAATGATATGTGTTAGAGATATGTATTAATTAACCTGTCATTAATGATTAACCTGGTATTCCCAGTGTGTGTAGTATTGAATAGCGTATGGAATTAATGTTAATATTACCGAGGTTTATATGTAATGAATTATTGTACACATTTTTATTTATTAATTAGAAAATTTAAAAATAATATTGTTTACATAATTCGTTGCTGTTTATATTATACTTATAATATGATTAATACCAAAGATTGGAATTTCGCACAATCTTTGTTAATACTGAGAAATAAATGTTTTAAATAAATACACAAAATCATTGTCACATTTGCTTATAACATTATTAAAAGCATATATGCATATATGCATATATGGCATCTATAGATGCCAGTAATATAATTGGGTAGTCAGTGATGGGCATGATCGTCGATTACGATTATCGATCCTTTGTAATATATTACTAGTATAACCTATATATAGTAATATATTACTATAGCCTATAGGCTCGATGATCAACATTCGACCTATTGACAATCGTGATCGCAAAAGTAGCGGCTTCAAATAAAGGATCGTGATCGTTAGAATTTGGATCAAGATCGTTATATCCGATTACTATATTGGTAGTTATAGATCATGATCGCCGATCGTAAATAAATATATAGAAATAATTAAAATACAAATAAAATTAATATTTTACATTCTTTATTTAGTAGGTATACACGATTATACCATTACGCGTAGGTAAATAAAATAAACAATTTCCCGATACGTGTCTAATTGAAATGATATTTATATTTACTTATAAGTAAATAGGATATGATATAAATGCAGAGACTTTTAGTTACGCCCACAAAAGTACGTAACCGGGGACCACGTGTCCGGTGTATATCACGTGTACCTACCTCTATACCTCTATACCTCTATACCTCCTACGTATACGTATCTCTATAGAGATGTAAATGAATACACGGATAGCGAATATATGAATTGAAGCTTTTACAATTTGAACCCGAATTGAAGCTTTCCAGATTATAAAAAACCGAATACGAATACGAATTGAATACTTTGTTGAACGAATACGAATAATTAGCATTTATTATTAATAATTAATATTTAAAATTAAATTGTTATATATTATTTAAATGATAGCTCCACCACGATTCGAAATCAAGAACACCTAAGCCCGTAATCTACAATATACTTCTACCTACTTCTACAACAGATTACGTCAACTCATTATAATATATGTTATATTCATTAAGGGTAATTGTAAAGATTGTTTATGTCTGTATAGGGGAAAGTAACCGAATACGGACAGTGCCCGAATAAGACTACTCTCGGTATCTCAGAAATCATAAATCCTACAAAAAAAATTGTAATGAATAAAATATTGATAATTATATAATTAGTCTAAATATGAATTTTATTTTTAATTATTCAAAATATTGCTGATATATCCAATAAACTGATTTTTTTATGACGTTTTTAAATTTATGAAAATAAAATTCTACTTAAAACCTTCTCAAGATATATACAATTAAATATAAGTCTTAATTGCTTATATATACAAATCTATCGATATAAAATATAACACTATATTATTAAAAAAATAAAGCATTCTAAAATGATATATATATAATTAATATATTTGTTATCAAATATTAATTAAATTATAAGCATATATCTAGAGGTCATATAAGTCTCTAATACGGACACTCTAAATATCTTAATACGGACACCCTATAACCAATAAGCGCGCAGCGTATGAACTAATCTGATATTAATAAAAATCGAGTGCGTTATAATATTAATACCACCAATAAAGCTAAATCTAAACATTTTATTATTTAGATACTTAAATTGTATTATTAATTAAAAAAATAAATAAATTATTAACTAATTAAATTAGAATAAATTGTTCATAACATTAATTATAAATAATGTAATTGTAATTTGTCTGATTGATTCATCAATAATATATATTTTATCTAGTGGTATATAGGGTGTCCGTATTCGGACATGGGTACCGAATAAGGAAATGTATGTTCATCCCCGTTATCTATGGAATTAAAAGCTTAAATAAAATTTTAAAATCACAATAATATCTATAATCATATAATTTTAATTATTGCAATTTTTGAATATAAATATTGAGTCATAACATGTTAAGACAATGTATTGTTAAAGTGTCCGTATTAGGTGTCCACTTTCTCCTATATATAATACACTATTTATATTGTTAATATGTACATATTGTCATTACGATTGTCATATTGTAGTCACAAAAGTGATCGAGATCGAGATCGCACAAGTATCGGCTATGAATAAAGGATCGTGATCGTCATAATTTGGATCGTCGGTAAAAAGATCACGGAAATAGAATGTATGCCCATCTCTGGATATAGCATAGATTGACGTATGCTTTAGATAATATAATAATACAAAATTATTATTAAAAAATACAAATATAATTGTACAAATATATATATATTATAATAATAACTTAAAATATATAATAATTATAATGTTGGATAATACAGTGGCCGTGGAACAAGTATACTGTACGACTACAACATATACGTTATAATCACATCTGTTTAATGAGGTATACCTGATATAGCATATATGCGTCCTATAGGACACTAACTGCATGACTACATAAAGTGTTTGTATTATAGACCACCAGCTAGTATATGAGTGTGTGTATGTGTGTATATGTGTATGTATGTGTGTTTAGCTTATCGGAAGTTATAACTACCCTATAGGGTCGAGTTTTATGCAATGAGTTCATAACAATTGTATAATATGTTGCTATTTGTATTACTATTTACTCTATACTTTATAAAATATATGTATACATATTAAAATATATTTAAATACTTAATTTTGATTTGATACCAAATGTTGGTTTAATTAATAAATTGTATATATATATGTATATATATATTAAGGGTATAATATATGAGTTTATACAAGTGTAGTTGTATTATTTCGGTGATGAGAAACATAATTATAGAATGGTAATCTATTACAGGCAAATAACATGCAGGATGTAATGTACTAGATATTTGCTGAAATGATATGTGTTAGAGATATGTATTAATTAACCTGTTATTAATGATTAACATGTCATTCACAGTGTGTGTATTATATTTAATAGCGTATGAAATTAATGTTAATATTACCGAGGTTTATTTATAATGACTTATTTTACAAATTATAATTTATTTATTAGAAATTTTAATTTTTTTAAATAATATTGTTTACATAATTCGTTGCTGTTTATATTATAATATGATTAATA
>OZ025242.1:59971819-60036819 GCA_964019155.1 Osedax fenrisi
AATAATAATAATAATAATAATAATAATAATAATAATAATAATAATAATAATAATAATAATAATAATAATAATAATAATAATAATAATAATAATAATAATAATAATAATAATAATAATAATATTAATAATAATAATAATAATAATAATAATAATAGCTAATAGCTAATGTCACGGTATACTCAATAAGGGTTCGGTATGCGTGCTTTATCTTTTCAATTATTCAATTACTGTTCAATTGTTCATTTTTTCAATTGTTCACTTATTCAATTGTTAAATTTTTACATTTCGAGTTCACCAAATAATATGTCCTCGATTACGGCTCAAGAATGTGGACACGCCCCTTGCGGTATTGCATAATATTACTAATCAATCAATCAATCAAATAGTCAAACAATATATATATATATATATATATATATATATATATATATATATATATATATATATATATGGTTTATATGTATTACGTGTAACACATAATGTGCCTAATCAATAACTATTGTTGTTGTTTAACATTGTGTACAGTTGTTAGTGTATCACTCAGTACCTTCAGCTATAGCTGCAATACCCCATAGGCCTACGCAAGTAATACACGTATTATATTCTACACATATAGTTTACGTATATTATATAATGCTTATATGTGAATTATATATATAAATAAATATAAGTGATCGTATTTTATCAACGTGTTAAGTGTGAAATGATAAATTGTTTTATTTCGATGGGAAAATTGACACCTGCAAACCGTACACTGTATGTCGTATGATTACATTTCAAATTATATATAGTAAAATGCACAGCGTATACGCTATATCATATATTATATACATTTTACTATATATAGTAGTATGACGCGGGTTCGAGTCTCGTCCGGACCATTAAAATAGGTCTTAAAATAATATTTAGAAGTGATCTTATATAATTATTTAAAATAAATGATCGATTGTCATTAAAACGATGGATGCATTAACACGAGAACGGCTATGGAGGGACATTAGAGCCATATATGGTTATAATTGAAAACTTCATCTGAGTTTCTGGATGAGATGAAAGGACTCCACCAAAATAAATAACAATATACAGTGTACAATATACAGTGTACAGCGTTATACAGTGTACAGTGTCGTACATATCAAACATATTAACACCGAACTGACTTATTGAGTGCTGTCAACATACACGTGTTGGGTGTGGATAGACGTGCTTATCTTAATGCGTGTATTTATATATACGTAAACAATATTATGTATATATATTATGTAATATGTATACATATATATATATATATATATATATATGCGTAAATAATCTAATGACTTATATAATACATAAATAAAATAATGTATGTAATATATGTTATTATATATATATAAATATATATAAGAATATATATTTACATCCAGATAATTCTCAGTTATAACGAAGTGAGAGCGTGGGTTAACAAATCACGCGTCGTCTCGTCATTTCTCGCGCAGGTAAACAATTACGATACGCATCAAGTGACGTCGTCAACACACACACACACGCGCGCACACACACACCGAGAGAAAGGTGCATGGCGTGCGCGAGTGTGTGTGCGCGCGCCGGCGCACGTCTCACAAAGACACCGAGAGTAGTAACAAATGTAAACATTATCAGAATCGCCTGCCTACTTTATTCGCCAGCCTAACTCGCCGCCCGAGATCTGGTATTAACGTCTTTGTATCACTAGTCGCGATATTCTAGTAATTCCCCCGCACATAAGCCCGGCAAACTAGCGCTAGAAATCGGGCATAGTTATCTCGTCGGAAAAGCGAGCTTTCGTAATCGATACGACAGACGTAGGTGATACGATACGTTACAATTCGATAGACCCCGATAAATCTCGTGATTTCTCTTCGAACTAGTGATTTCCGGCCAACGAGCGACATGAATATCGTTGCCAGAACGGACATTCTCGAGGCGAAACTTGTCAGAGTTGAACAATCCGTACCGTGGGGAATGGTGTTGGAGGGAGCCGGTAAATACGCTATTTCCATTTATCAGGTTAGTCGTCCATATATCGCGGTTTCCGATAGTGCTACCTAATAATGAATCATTATAATCTTATAATTAGAGCAATGAGTCACCAACGGAAGTTAATCAGATGTAATAGCTGATGTAAATGACGCTGATTGGCTGATCAATAGTTGTTATGTAACTAAATATAGATTATAATCTATATTTAGTTACATATACGCTTATGATCGGATAACATATAGGATATATTTCGGAATATAATGAGTCACTATTTATTGCGTAAAATATATAACGTAATGAATTATCTATTATAGCCGCTACTGTGCATATTACCAATTATAGTTCGTCATATTGTACACATTACAACTCATTCAGTATTTATCTATATATATACCTTACTATATATCTCTCTATCTCTATATATATATATATATATATATATATCTATCTCTCTCGCTAGCAATCTATCTCCATATATATATCTATATATCTCTATATATTTCTACCTCTTTACCTTTATCCCCCCCTCTCTCACAATAATAATGTATATTGCATATAATCTACAAAATGCATTCTCGTCTAAGAATTCCATTATTTCGTTATTAGATGTTATCGCATCAATTATTGATTTATATTAGTATTGAAATATGTGCAAACAATAGACGTAGATTATACATACGTTAAGATATTGTATAATTACCATAATATATATCATATGTTATAATATTCTTTATTATATACATAGGTATATTCATATATATTATATATAGGCTATATGTACTATTATTATGTTTGCATACCTTGTTATTAGGGTAATAATAAACAACACATTAATATGCGAGAGAAACACATATATATATATATATATATATATATATATATATATATACGTATCATATATACGTACGTACGTCGTACGTATGTGTATATATAGATATAATTTGATATGCTATAATTCATCTAATGAAGATGAAACTAGAGATTAGACTTCTCCAGCCTCACAACTAACACGGTATAGGTTAAGGCGTTTGTACACACACACGCATACACATACCTTTACACATACGCATTCACATACCTTTACACACACGCATTCACATACCTATATAGGATTACATAAACCCGTACGACCTACGTAAGGCGTACGTTTACATGCATATACACACATGCGCATGAAGTGACGCACGTTGTCCCGTATGGTAGATGGTTTAGTATACCGTGCATACATTACTCTTGAAATATGATATATAAATAGAGAGAGAGAGATCTATCTATAGAGAGATAGAGATAATACTAAATATGGGTATATAAGTACATAGCTCTCCGTATATAAGTGTAAATATGATTGCGTAACTCGCGATAATGTCGCCTATCGTGTATTGCGTCATGAATGTGTGATTACATAACCGCGATTACGAATCGCATGACGTCATATGTGTCAACTCGCTTGTTTAATACACGGCGACGATTGTTAGTTGTGCTCTATTATCGTTATAATCGAATGTGATTATCTTAGAATGTGTAGCCTTCCATTCATTACGTAATCTTAGTTCGATATCTCCGATTAGTGATGAAATCACAGTCTATATGTGAACTCTGACCTATTACGCAACAAGTGTTATAGGCGGAGCTATCCGTACGACATCGCCAGTATGTACACTGGTGTACAGCTAGATGATCACATCCACATAGTATGTGTACTATGTGTACTCATATATCACTATATTTATTGGATTGGATTGCATAGTTTATTTTAACACCAATATGGTGAAACAATTACCCTAACTGATGTGGAAACGAAACAAATAAACAAAACAGTCAAATACAAACTGAATATACAAATAAAATAGCAAAGTAATACATAAAATGAGGATCACGCGTGATCAAGATCAATAGATACGTTAATGTAGATAGTGTTTGAGACACTAGGCAAAAGTAGGCGGTGACTTCAATGCACGTAAGTAGTACGGCAGTATATTCCATCTGGTCGGCGCAATTCTAGAGAAAGAGCGAGACTGCATTGCATTACATCTATTTGGCATCTCAAGTAAAGTAGCATCAGAAGAACGCAGCTACTGGATTAACTGACGATGCACAAGCATGCCATATATATACATATATATATATATATATAAACTTGTATAAAAGATATTTCGAAAAGCATATATAACACTCCTTATCTACCCAACGTAATTAATAGAGAACCCCTGTCGCTACTGACTGTATACTGCAGTAATGTACTATAGTATATATATATATATATATATATATAATGTACTATACTATAATATACTGTACTATACTATAGTATATATATATAGTATCGCCACTGAAATCGATTAATATTTTACTCCTTTTTTATATAATAATAGTTTCAATGTTCTATCAAATTACATGCAATGTAAATATGTATAGCATTTAAAACCAACATATCTCACTGCTTTGTTATATATTAATAATGAATACTTAGTTTTCATAATATAAATATTAATTTAAAACTTATTATTTTACATTTTAAATGTGTATAGTTTGATACGAATATACATTATAATCAATACAATTGTCATAAATACCAACCTATGTATACATAGTGCAATCTATAGATGGCGCTGTCCATGTTCTATGTACAACGTTGAATTAAACGATTCGCTTTAACATTATATATTATTTTGCGTATTCCTTAACAAATATTTGTTACAGTGAACTTCCATTCACTCGGACTCCCGCTAATTACGAAATCCCGATAGATATAACTTTGTATAATTGCTAGTTTGGTTTTTACGCGTAAATATGTGTAAGAACAATGTGATATCTCAGAAACCCGATACATTCACATATGTTATCAATCCCTTCGGGTCTGAGTTAGTCGGAGTTGACTTTATAATATACATTATATATATAATAAATATAATAAATATATATATTTATATTTATATATATATATATATATATATAATCTAGTTTATATACTATCTATAGTTTATATTTTATAAACATGCCGCGTATGATGGTATCACTGTATACAATGTATACAATGTATACATTAATGTAAAGTGTACGGTGATGTATACCTTCACTCGTGAGTGTCGCCTGCACAAAAGATAACGCCGGTGAATGTAGGCTATAGGCTATATGCGGAATTCGTTGTGATGAAGATGTACTTTGTTCCAGTTACTCCAGAATTTACGGCATCGCGCACTACCAGTAATAATTAACAGGGTATTCGGCTGAAGTAGGATTATCACGCGTGTTTTACTACACTGCTGTGACATCGTTGTGTCCTTGAGTGACCTTAACGTGACCTTGGCATGACTTTATAAGATGTCACACGATATCGATGTGAAATACGTAATATCTATAATATATATATATATATATATATATATATAATATTATATATTATATTATATATATATATATATATTACAATGATGTACTTAATAGTAGTGCTAGAATTCCACCGTTAAAAAATAGGATAACAATGGGTTGCGTAAGTACATTATTAACAGTGGTTCGCTGTTATCCTTCCCCGCATTCAGTGACGAGTCAGGCCCAACATATATCAACAACTCATTAGCACCCGTCGGGTGTAGCGGGGGTGTTAATGCTGGGGTAGCGAGTGTTGTCCCCCCCCCCCCCGGAGCCCCCCAACGTGATCACTAGAGGGCGGCAGGGGGTTTATACAGAGTATATAGACTCTACATTATATTGTTATTGATTTATGATTTATTTCGGTTTTCAATTTTGTTGGTATAATACATCTGGAATGATTAAGAGGAGTTATTCCGAGGTAGATGGCACTTTTTTATGAAGGCAACTAAGTCACCAAAACAATCTGTCCTAATATAGAGCCTCCTACACTACACTTCCGGTTATACATTGTATACATAAGTGGCGACACCTTCCGTTCGTTTAACGCATGCGCTCTGGGGAGGGTTACTATGACTACATACACATACACATACACGCGCATACACACACATACACACACGTACATACACACATCGATATAAAGAAATACTGTCTTTATATCGATGACACATACATAAACCCATGCGCATAACTGCCCAGTAATCGTAGTGATACGCGTGGAATGCCTGCGTGCGTGCGTGTATGTTGAGAGCGCCGCACATTCTTTTGTTATCCGAGTTTCTTTTGTTATCAACGCGACGGCGACACACGGAAGCCGCTCCTCGCTGTAGCGGTGGTGCGCACACACAGTCACACAGTCGCACATCCGGCACACTGCAGTGTTAGTGACGTATACGATATGGCTGCTTATTTCTTATGACGTAATAATAATATAACTAGTTGTAATGTGATGCATTATTAGTTCTAATGCATTATTATCGAATTTTACGATTTTTTATTTGAAAAATAATAACTTGCCGATATCATGGTAGATTATTAATACTACATATTGAGGAGATTATCTTTATTATAAATTAGTTTTACTCATCTTATATATTTTTCGATATATTATAGTCAATCACTAAATGATGGCAGGTCTACGTGCACCTCTCACTAAGTATACGTCACCAGCTCACCTATTGTTCTACCTCGATATGATGCATGATTCATCATCGTGTATCTCGCGTACTTATTCTAGGAAGATTCTAGAAAGATCTGATGATAAAGAGCATCCCTAACTTTTACCCAAACTGTTGTTAGGAAAAAACTACCGGTATATTCTGGTATACGCTATAAATATGTCTTCAATATACTATAAATCGAATATTATAATTTGTAATATAAGAACCATCGCCGGAATAGTAATTAACAACAAACATATGAATTATATATGTAAACACGTCTGTTAAATGTTAATAAATACTTATAATAAATACATAGAGAGTTAAACAAACTAAAGATCTGACAGGCTATATATAGAGGTGTGATTGACATGTCTGGCTATTGTTAATTCTCCATTGTTAACGGGATAACTGTAGCGGCTAAACACACGATGATTGCGTATCTGAATATTACGTAACGCCCACATTATGGGCGTGGTTACACGTGATTACGTCATAGCTCCTAGGTGGCCCGCTCGCAACTCTAAAAATAGATTTAGAGGCGTTCTCCGCACCTGGCCAATTAATTCAAATATTTGTTTGCTCGAGATTCATCGAGGTTTATGGAGATTACTTACCTATAACAAAGCATGGAACGATATGAGGTCATGTGCTATCGGGGAACATGATACTTGAAAGGTAAATACGGCGTTAAGAAATAAATATCAGATTTTAATTATATAAATTCTAACTATTATATATAATTTATAGTAGAATGTATTCTATAGAATAATATATATATATATATATATATATATATATATATATATATATATATGAATATTAGGTAACACGATAATGATATAAATATACATATATATATATATATATATATATATATATATATATATATAATTTACCATATATGTAAACACGAAAATGTATACCAGAGAAGGATGTGGATATATTTAATGTTCAAACTTCAAAATGCATGTCCTTATACATGTCCTATGCGTAGAGCACTTTTGCCTATACATTGTACATGGAAGAGATATCAATATACATTAAATATATATTAGCTCATTAAATATATAAGTTATTAATAATAATGTATACCAGTAATAATACATATACATAATAACTAATGTAAATGTCACAGATTTTATTGTGATCAATTTGTTTGCGTCGATTTACCACGCTTCAAGGGCATACACTTTTAGGCGTGATATTCCTATTTTACCGATATTACCATATCAACGTTTTTTCTAAGGAAATATATAACACATAGCAGCGGTATGTATGAATACTAATCACGTTGCGTAGATAGGGAGTGTTATATCTTTGCTTCGCAAAATCATTGACCATATATTATTATTGAATTATATAATTATAATAATACGTTTTACATTAGTAATATATATTAGTAGTATATATGTATATACATATATTTGTTGCTACCACTCTATATTAATGGTTTAGTTCAATAAGTATGTATTATATATACGTACGTTTTCAAAATAGTATGCGTATATATATATATATATATATATTGATGTGCTTAATCTAGGCTCGATCATGATTGTACGCCTTCTAGGCAGCCTGAATATGTAATAGGTAGATTTCTATCATCTTTGTTTACCACTAAACCACGTGAATAACCTGATGTGCAATATGCGACCCCTAAATACGAGCGAATAAATACCGAACTACTTTGGACGCGGCAGCATACCATATCGGCGTTTTTTACCACTTACCTCGGCGTAGATGTCAAGGACGCGAGGTGTGTTTGTGTATCCGGCTAGTCACTCCGGCACGATGTGCGCACTCACGTGTGCGAGTGTGCGCGTATCTCTCTCGAGTTCCGGAGGAATGTCACGTGTTCTCGTGTTTATTTACGTCGTACGGCCACGTTTGTTTGTTTGTTTACGTCGGTGTGTCATTGCACCGATTACGTAATCATTGATGTCAGATAAGTACGCGCATGCGTTGTTTATGAGCGCTACACCGGCTACTACTATAGTATACTATACTACCACCACCACTACCACCACTATAACTACTACTACTACTACCACCACCACCTTTATCACCAGTACCACTACCACTACTACTACTACTACTACCACCTCTATCACCAATATACTGTATAAACAACTAATACCACTGCCGTATAATTATGACGTTTTTCCGGTCAGTTCGGTCTATAAATAGACCACTAATTTATTGCATTTGTATTTTTGATTATAAATTGATTATGTATATATATATATATATATTTAAATATATATGTATATATATATATATATATATATATATATATATATATATATATATATATAGTTATTTATATATATATATATAGCTGTACACACGTGATATTATCGCCACCATTGTCACACACTCTCGAAGCCCTATAGTATACTACGGTTACAAGTTAGCCCTTAACGTGTGTAGTCTATGTGTAGAGTTACCTTAAAGCCTCTAGAAGGTTATGTCCTACTCGATGAAAGTGTGATGTCACCTTAACTAGATCTCGGTGATACACATACATATATTCATCATACACACAAACACATTCGCGTAAATAATTGATTTCAGATATTTGCCGACGTTGCATAAACCTACATTGCATAACTATAAACGTGTTTCTATTGTTTACTCGATAGCTAACATTAGCTGCTGCTTCCCCCTCCTCTGTTGATCAGATAACGTGTGTGTGTGATGAAATGATGCACTTGAATAGCGCAATGGTATGTTAAGTCCTTGTTAAGTCCTCGGCTTCGATACACGCGTGTCATCAATACAGTTATTACATCATCATCGGGTACGTTTACACTGTATATGTACTCCTGTGTGTATACAATACACGGTGTACAGTGTACCTATTGTCCACCTATACCGTATCATATATGTGTTCACGTACAGTTATTGCTCTCTATAGACATCGCGTGACTAATGATGACTAACAATAGCGTGGTCTTTATTACGTAATAACTAGCTATTCGTTACATAAGGCATATCTTGCGTAACTGTACCGACTGAGTTAGTGCACAATCCACTCGATAGGTGGCCCGCAAGACGAGAACACCACTGGTTACCCCTATTAGGTAGACTTTATTGCGCGGCTAACGATTCATGCGTGACCTCATACCGTACACAGTATTATAACTCCGTATTTACACCGTATTTAACCTCGTTATGAAATACGCGTGTATCACCGGGGATACCTCCCTACCATGGTATCACCGGGGATACCTCCCTACCATGGTATCACCGGGGATACCTCCCTACCATGGTATCACCGGGGATACCTCCCTACCATGGTATCACCGGGGATACCTCCCTACCATGGTATCACCGGGGATACCTCCCTACCATGGTATCACCGGGGATACCTCCCTACCATGGTATCACCGGGGATACCTCCCTACCATGGTATCACCGGGGATACCTCCCTACCATGGTATCAACGTATCACCCACTACAGTAATTAACACCACAATATAACACGTATCTGTAATCTAATTCATTATGTTCTATACATACAAATTACATCATCATATTCTATATATATATATATATATATAATGGCGATAACAGCGTATATATCCCTCGATATACCGCCTACTACGCACATGTGACCCACACTGGCGGTATACTCGAGGTTTCGGCACCTCTTTCAGGGCGTAGTTATATTACGATTATCATATGTATAACTGTATTGTATTGTATATTTGTATTCAGAATAGCTATTTTTATATTACGGAAGTGTTTTGATAAATAAATACAATGAATCAACATTAAAACAAAATATCGTTATATTTAGTAGCGGTACACCTATGTTGTATACACACGTATGTGTGGTTATACGTAGTTTACTTGTGCGACTATATGTGAGAAAGAAAGTTCGTAATATGTGAAAAGTTATATAACAAAAGAATAAAGACCTGCAGGTCTAGAGAACTATAGATAGTCACTTCACTATAGCCTGTGTTCATCGTTACGTAATATGATACGATGACTCATGCGTCATACTATTACGTCATGATTATTGTATCGGAGCGCATGTCAGCGTGGCTTGTGTCGCGATACACGCATAGCCTCGAGCCACACCTACAGACTTTAGGCTATAGCCTACCCTGTATACATACCCCCCCTATAGGTCCTGCACACTCGCACTGGTAACGTAACCTTGATATTATATCTCGTCACGTTACCATATCAATATTCTATTATATATATATATATATATATATATATATATATATATATATATATATTATCTGTTTATATATATATAATAGGTACACCTCTAGTAATCCGATGTAACGGCAGATTTGTAATAATCAAATAGCGTTTTTATTATGCCTAATAAAAACCACATATACATATATATATATATATATATATATATATATATATATATATATATATATATATATATGTATATATACATCGTCATGGCAATAGTATGAGTTCACGCGATACCACGCATGCGTGCACGATATTATGTCACTCTTTAGAATTATTGTATCTTACATACGACGATCTAATCAATTGTACTGATCCTGAACATGCTTACTTGCTTACTTGCTTACTTATTTACTTATTTAATTACTTACTTACTTTCTTACTCACTTACTTACTTACTTACTTACCTAATTACTTAATTACCTAATTATTTACAAGTGCCCGAACAATAAGGTAGTATTATAAGTTGAGAAGAAGAGCTACCTCAGTGTAACGTGAGACTTAAGTTATAACTGTTAAGGTATACCGATTAAAGGAAGGTCAGATAGCCTTAGGTTGGATGTATGGTGGTATATAGGTGTAGGTATGAGTGTAGGTATATATATAGATATAGATGTATATGTACATGTATAGGTATTTCTAAACATAGAGTTAGGTTACGAGCTGACAAATATGTTGATAGAGAGGAAGTGTATTCTAGAGATAGTTGAAGGAGATGAACTGAGTATTGTAAGATCTTGCCTTTATTGGTAGTAGATGTAGGCGGATAACGTGAGGCAGTCTGGTGTAGCATGATGATAAGTATTAGGAATAACAAGTAATGATGTATATGTAATTCTTTCATACATGGGACGCCAGTTAAGATTTTAATAAGAAAAAGAAAAAGAAAAAGAATAAGAGATATACTAATGTAAGATATTTTATTAATTAAGAATATATAGTATATATATATAGTTTTAGAAGATTTTAAGTTTATTAATATGATAACAGGGTAGATAATTCCAATAATCAAAATGATAAATAAGAGGAATCGTGAATATAATCGACATATAATATCATTAATTTACGACATGACCGAAATAAATTAATATTGTAAGTGTTGGTGCTGATAAGTAGGTTGATAGTACGTTCAGGGTGGAGGGTGTTATCTGTGTAGGAGTTCAGAAGGTCAGATAGACAGGTGGACAGTCAGTTGATGGGTCGTTGTGAAGACATAACAGTATATTGTACCTATAGGGCCGCTGCAAAAGGGGGGGGGACGGGGAGATATTTCCCCCCCCCCCACTTTTACCACTACATTTATTTTGATTGGTTGGTCTCCCTACATACAATATCGTTCCAGAGCCCCTAACTGTAGATTATATAGTTAGGACAATGGACAGTATCCATATTTCCGCCTGTCAACCTTTCAATGAGACACAAATCACCACAATTAAGTCACGGGTGAGTGAACAAGTAAGATGTCGTAGCGCATTAGCACAAGTAACGAGAGAGGAGGAGGGGATCACAAATAGAACAGCGGTTAGATAGAGGTAGGTGAAAAATCAATATTCAGTCTTTATTCCAGTCAACGGAGTGAATTGTTTTAGAATCCGATATATGTGTATCATTAATACAAGAGTATAGTATATTAGATGTGTATTATTACAATGAATATATATATATATATATATATATATATATATATAACTAGAGTAGACTACCTTAAGTTACTCAAAGTTCCATAATGATATTTTAAACTTGAACACTTCGCTGTTATCACACAGTGAACAGTGAATGTGATATATATGTTCTACGTGCTACCTATCGGCTAATAAGTTAAAATTAGATAAGTGAGTCATAGGCTATCAAACATATCAAGCGTATTCGAATAGTAACGAATATTCTTTAACAAATAAAGTACTATATATTTATATATATATATATATATATATATTACTAAAGTAAATAATTTATTTATTAAATATATATTACTCGAAAAAATTCCGCATATATATATAGATATAAATATCACTATTTCGAATCGTTGATCGCGAGCACGTATACATAACGATTAGGTACCCCGTGTATGTAGACGTTTGCGTGTATATCTGACACGTTATATGCGGATATGCGGATATACGTATATCTTTATAATTAATATAAAATGTACGTTTATATTATACGCGTATATAATATACGTTACATGTATTATATATTATATATTATATATTATATATATTATATATGTAATGTATTATATATTATATATTATATATTATATATTATATATTATATATTATATATACGTAATGTATTATTCAATACAATACGGTTGTGTTTCTGTGGCATACCTAGTTAGAATCGGTTGTCAGACATGGCTCGTACACGTTAATTCGGCAACGTTCTCGCTAATACGTTAACAAGTATTACTGGCGCCACCTGGAATGTGCTGCCGTACTACGTGTGTGCGGGTGTCTACATAACGAATATGTCTACTTAGTGATGGTAATGCATACGCGTTCTTACGTAGTCGGGGTATTACGTTGTTGACGAATAAATTGTGAATATAATTAGATTTGAAACTAATTAATTTTCTATAATAATAACATTATCATTAGTTTAATTTATTGATAATTTATTTAAGCAAATATATAGTCGAAATATATAATCGAAAGTATAAAGTATGAATGTTTGCTAACGATAACAAACGTTATAGAAATAAGCAAAAAATAGTACGCAATTAATGAAATTAAAACGTTTTGCAATTGACGCAAAAATAAACGAAAAATGATCGAAAATAGAAATAAAATATAGCGTAAAAATATTGATAATAGAAATAAAATTCATTATTTTGTCAAATGGCATCGAAATATTCTATTTATAATTAAAATATATTGTATTCTTCTTAACTTTGAAACTTTTAATATTAATAAATTATTTATTATATAGTTTAATATTTAAATGATATATTTTAAATATATTACAAACAAAAAAATGTTAAAAATCAAATAAGAAACAAACAAATAATGTCATACTCATATCACTTTAAAATCTGTAATAATAGTGAAATAATTTTATATTATAGTAAATTTGAAAACATATATATAAAAACCAAAATATTCTACAAAGAAAAAAAACCGAAGTGATGCTGCAATATTAAAGATACAAAATGAAACATAAATTATTAAAAAATTAATAAAAAATTATAAATTTCTGTTAAAAAAAAGTTGTTTGTCAAAACAGATTTTGTTTATTTTTTTTAAAAGATGAAATAGATACAGATTTTATTATATCATTATCTAATGAATTCCATATATTAACTATTATATTATTAATTATATTTTTAATTGTATCATCATAATTATGTATTACATTTAATTGTTTACAATTATCTCTAGTTCTATAAGTATTCGAAATATTAAAGATATCAGATATAATTATATATGTATAATTATTTGATATTTAAAAATTGTGGTTAGATCTATTTTCAATCTTCTAAGTTAACGTGTTCCTAATTTAAAATATTCTAATCTCTCTTTATATGATATATAATTAATATTTGATGAATTTGTATTGTATTCTTGTAATCAATCTTCTAGTAGATAATCTTTGCACTCTATTAATCTGGTCTATAGACCATATATGAGACTACGACATTTACTAACTTTTGACAAAGGTGACCAAATTATGGATGCATATTCTAAAATTGGTCTACAATAAATGTTATATCCATATAATAATGCTTTAGGATATGTTGTATAGTAATGCATCTAGAATTGAATTCAAAATAACCTTTTTTACAAATATAATGTATTCATATTATTTATATGTAATGTATTACATTAGTATAATTAACTAATAGTAGTATAATTAATAAATATTATAATCATAATACAACTCGAACATTGTGATAACATGCATGTACTATATCAATTATTAATTGTACAATACAAGTTTTTTCATAAATATAGTAATTCTTACATTTAATAATTATTATAATAATAATACATTACACACTACATATAGTATCAGACTGTATACAGTATATAGCCTATAGGCTAATGACACTACGATAGGTTCGTTATTTAGTTTTCAAACAACTAACCAATAATAATAGAAATCTGATAATAAACACAATAGATAATACAACCATTAATAATAACGATGAATCTTCAAAATAAATAACATAACATACTACAATGAATATGACGTCATATTCTTATGATGTCACGTTCATCGTGAGCTCGATGGGTACACCTTATTCCATAACTGTGTATATCATACTATAGTAGAGCCTTGACATTATATACCTATGTACTCTTACTTTTAATTGTAATCCCGTGACGCATGCATCGCATGGGGAACTATATATCGCTTGCAACAATAACAAATCTTCCCCAGTCTCTATCCTTTACCTTCCTCAACAGTTCATCTATCGTCTAGTCAGTACACTGTTTGATATATAATATAATGTATATATATATATATATATATATATATATATATATATATATATTTATATATATATATATATATATATAAATATAAATATATATACATATATAAATATGTATATATAAATATAAATACATATTTGCAGGTATTAATATATGTATCATCGTAATACATAGCTATTCAGTAATTCAATACCTATAGGTATCAGGTGCGGACACCAGCTTTCGCGTGGAGAGATGTCCATAAGATATCAGATACGCATGCGTGAGTGTGCGTGTGTGCGCGTGTATCAATATATATAGCATGTCTGGTGATTCATTAAGGGGCGTTACCAAAGCCACCACAACCCGAGATTTATAAATCTAATTACGCACTCCACACAACAAATAACAACCGCCGCATGTCCTTTCTGTAGAACATATCCACATTTATATTACTTTATATTGTTAATTTTATGTAAATTTATATATATATATATATATATATAAAGTAAATTCTAGAGCCTGGGATATCACTATAATGTACTATAGGCAGGGAGTATCTATACTACCTGCTATAGGTTAACACTTATACATATGATGTGTTCCTGTGATATTCATACACGTTTATAGGCGGGCTTATTTGTTGTATGCTGTATCACGTGATATTATAATAAATAACTGTATGTTGTCGTAAGGTTAGCGATAAACTCATGTAAAGGTACTGTAGTGGAATAGTGGAAGGGTGGAGTTACCTTACATGAGTACACGGGTAAACAATTTATCGAACCGTGAAGGATAAAATAGATATACTATTTATTTAAAATATCACATGATTACTTAGCTATAAGTTAAGTATTACCGTTTAGAAATATAATGGTAACACAATAACAATAGGCTAACAATAGGCTAACAATAGTTTAACAAGAGGTTAACAATAGGTTAACAATAGGTTAACAATAGGTTAACAATAGGTTAACAATAGGTTAACAAGGGGTTAACAATAGGTTAACAATATATATGTTAACAACAGGTAAGTTGTTACCATTTAGATAAGCGATAATGCAAATAGTTTAGATCACTAATAACTACGTGTTTATTATATATGACGTTATCACGCTATAGCGTATCATTGTTTTTAATATTTTTGTTATGTTTAGAAATATAAAATACTTATAAGAATAGACATTCTTAGTAAACATGTGTGTATATTTCATAATTAATTCCTGTAAACTGATTTGGCTATTATAATTGTATCAAATTTGAATTGTATCAAATGCTTAAGCAATATTTTTCAAAAGTAACTATCTAGTAGATAGTATCTACTAGGGATGTAAATGATGCCGAGCTTTTGATGCCGAGCCGAGACTATTGGTTTTTGACTTTTACAATACATTACCGAGTCGAAATGATGCTTTTTTGAAATTACATTTTAATACTAATTTTTATATATTTCAAATTTACATCAATTTAAAAAAAATAATCTGCGCCAACTTCGCGATTCAGTGAATAATAATGTAAATTTCATCTAGTAGTGTAAATAATACCGAGCTTTTTGATGCCTATCCGAGACTTTTGGTTATTGATGCCGAGCCGAGACTTTAATTTTCGGAAAAAAAACGAGCCCGAGTCGAGCCGAGACTCTAGCCAAGCGAGCCCGAGCCGAGCCGAGACGAGACTCTAACAAAACGAGCCCGAGCCGAGTTGACACTTTAGGTAACTGAGACTGAGACTGCATCATGCTTTATATTTTAGCATCATTTACATCACTATAGTGATACTATAGTGATACTATAGTGATACTATAGTGATACTATAGTATCTACCCAATAAATAAAGTAATCAATGATCGTAATCAGATTACAATCCAACAAGTAATCAGATTACAATCATGGGGCTATGTATTGATTACGATCACAGATTTTGATTCGATTACAATCGTATTACAATCAATGATTACCAACTGATCGTGAATCTATGTTAGTGATCAGTTAACAATCATTGATTACAATCATATTAAAATCAATGATTTAGAAGTGTAGTTCTTAATCAGAGCATAGTTGCTTATCAATGATTGTAATATGATTATAATCGTATTGTAATCAGTCAATCACAAATCATGATGATGACCAAACTATAATCTAACCACTAACACTGATTACTTTACTTACAGGATATATATTATTTTAAAATTTAGCAAATTTTATCAATTTATCAAAAGATTCAAACGATGGAATCTTCCAAACATTATAAATTGTTTAAACAACATTCAGTGTGTAATAAATATGGCATAATAATGTATATTATATTTTGTACATATATTATATTATATTTTCTCCTATATGAGTATATATAATGACTAAATAATGCATTTATAGTTACTTTTGAAGGACATGTTATACATCATTTAAAAAAAATGAATTATAATTTAATATTTTAAAGTAAAATAATTGTTGATAAAAAATAAAAACAAAAGTTTTTGAATGAAAATGTAGTTAATACCTGTAACCCTATAGGTATATTAACCCGTGTCTGATCCAGATAGTTCGTATGTATATAGTATATACGTTATATAAATTCAGTTATAATTCAGCACAAATTGGTTTTTTACCGATCACAATTCTGGGCTATTCCTTACGTATTAAGTAGTGCTAGGTAGAGATGTTACTAATTCTATAAATAGAATCACTAATCACCATATCTACAGTTATGTTCGCCGCGTAATATCATACGCCTATGTATGCGTGTGTATGTGGGCGTGTTCATGCTTGTTTATTATGACGTGACGAAGTTAACAAATATGTCGCAAGGTATTCAATACGGTACAGTTTATGTTTTATTTAATATTAATATATATATATATATATATATATATTTATATGTATATATAATATATTATATATATGTGTGTGTTTTTATATTTATATTTATGTGATATTTAAGTAGTTTTTAATTACATTATATAATCTGTTAAATGTCGACTACGTTACACAGATAAGAAGCTATTCTATAAATAACACACATGCATTAATACTTACGTATAGCGTGTAATAAATCTATATTTAGATTACGGTGAACGGGGATCATCGCATACGTGAGATCATCCGAATATGTACGACATACATACATTCTAAATGTACGATAGCATACATGTTTACTATAAGGCACGTGAACTGTATCCGGTTGTCAATCTATAATCAGTGAAAGCTGCTTATAGCAAATATGTCGTGACATCGATAATTGTTTACTATAAGCGGGGTTTATTATACGTAGTGAAAACTTCGATAATTCTATAATTATGTGATTAATATAGTAATATAATACTACTAATAATATATAACTATATTATAATAGGAATTAATGTATTACATATAGGTCTATTATAGGTATATTATCTATATATAGGTAATATATATTATAGTATCTACTAATATATATATATATATATATATATATATATATATATTATATAATTACTAGATTACTTTATACAATAATATTATTATTAAAATAGTAGCAATACGAATTCGCACTATATATCAATTTATAATTTATAATATTTCTGTTAAATTAGCAGATATAACCCTAAATTAAAACTAAAGATTCATACAATTTAGCATATTTTACTCATACAATTTTACGTTTAGTCATTTTTGATATTGTTGAATATAAATAATGAAATATATTGGGTGGCCAAGATAATGTAGAAATAGGTCACTATTAGTAACAGTCGTCGTTTTAAATATGGTACATGTTTCACTTATAGTACATTATATTTACTATAAACGATGGAAAATCAAAATTATGAGAAAAATATGGTTTACTATATCTGACGTCACACCAATGAAACTTATATGTAGATTGAAAACCAATACATAATATTAAAACTATACAAGTTATTTACTATAGTGTAAAATAAGCGGCTTTCACTGTATACAGCAAAATTCCTCTATAATTAAGACATTTTTCGATTAAAAAAAACTTATAATAACTAATATATGAAAAACCTAGCTAAAAATAGTATTAAAATATATACTAGGGGAAAGTTCCCTATTACCGACCACTCGTATCTCAGTAACTATAAGGGATATCAACAAATTATATATATATATATATATATATATATATATATATATATATATATACAATATTAGTAATGTAATGGTAAATATGAATAAGTATTTTTATTATCAAAATATTAAATCATACAATTGTTATTTGAGCAAATGTAATATTCTGTTTTTACTTTTTAAATATGTGAATAATAACTTTTTTAAATCATTGTAAATACATTATTAATTAAAAGAAAACGTAATTCTATGCATGCTATTGTAAATCAATTAAATATTTATAAAAATTATAAAAAAATAATTAACAAAAATAATTTTAATAACTATTAACCAATATATCTTAATAATAGCAACCTATATGATTTTCCTATTACCGACACACACAATTACCCTAATATCGACCCCATGTGATTTATAATATCCATTCAAAATAGATCTGTATTTTACTTTAAAATATGTTGTAAGTTGTTTGTATATCATTGATATAGATTTATGATTTATTATTCCAGTTGATTATATGCATGAATAATAAATGATTAATAAATAAATATTAAATAATATGACACGCTATTTTAATTTATTAAATTTATTTAATTTATTAATATTAAAACATAAATTCAATAATAAATAAATTTCATGCATTTTGTAATTAATTATATTTATGTATATTTACTATTTTGATTGGATATTATAATACTATAATTATTTATACTACGATTATTTTAGGGGGTCGGTAATATAATAAGGGGTCGGTATTAGGCACATTTATCCAATTACCGACCCCCTGTTTATTCTTGTAAATATAATTATATCAAAAATTTAAAATAGACACATTATTCATTTACATAATATTACCCTAATTATAAAATTTCAAATAAATATATTGAATATTTAATATGTTATTACAAATAATCATTTAGGGGTCGGTAATAGGAGACTTTCCCCTATAGTACATCTGAATATCGTACTATAGTATACCAATAGCGTGTAGTGTACTACAGTATACTATATATTACTGTATACTATAGTATACAATCCCGTACTAAGCATGATTTATCTTAATAACTACTTTACATTAATGAATACTTCTCTTTAGGGCAATATTAACACGATTATGTTTATAATGTATTTTAGATCAAGTTATCTGTTCAACGGCATGGGCGGTTGTTATTTTCATATTGAGTGCGTTCTTTAAAGCTATCTCGGTGGCAGTATAATTTGTTACGCCTCTAAATGAATCATCATATTATATTTATATATTTACATCATACACGTATACATATGTATTTTTACATATTATATATATATATATATATATATATATAATTATAATCGTTATTTTAATATTATTATACATATTAGCTAACTTATCCTATATATTTATTTACCATTTTTATTGTCTATAGTTTTAAAATTTTAGTTTATTTGTTTTCCGTTTTATTATCCGTAATTTTATCTATCAATAATGTTATATTATTATTTTATTAGAGAGTACCCTCTTTGTGAGTATATATTACGAGATAATCTCTGGTTCTCTACTTTGATCAGAAATTATATTTGCTAAATTGTACTTTTTGAACTCAATCAACTATTTTCATTTCACATATATATATATATATTGATGAGACGCAGAAAGAAGAGTGTGTCCATCTCACCGAGCTGTATTAATTTTATAGGAAAATAACGAAACAAAATGTATAGACGATAAAACATTTAAATACAAAAATAGAAATATTCGCATGCTTATGCAATCAACCGAGCGTGAAGCCTAACAATGTGTGTATGCATTAGGGATATAAACGGGTACCTGAAAACCCGGTTCTCCCGTGTATTAGTATACCCGTAAATTCACGGGTTTTTATAAAGACAAAAATGTTTCAGTTCAAATTTCCCGGGTATTAGATAAATTAAACCGGGAATTCATTATTGAAACCGGGTATGTATTTTGTATTTTTATATTAAATTATTCTGAATATTTTGTCTTTTGTATTCACTATATTCACGATCTTTGTTAATGTTTACTTCCATAGACATAGCATTTATTCTAATTCTACTTTTAAATATTTGATATTTCCAAAATATCTGTAATTTTCAAACTCATGTAAAATAGTAATTAATAAATATTTTTAAACCAATTAAAATGATTTATAATCAGTGCAACATCCTCTACGAATAGTATAAAAGTAAATCCAAAATTCAAGGGGTTTCCATTTCAATTTAAGGATTCGCGTAAGTACATGTGATTTTTTTTAGTAAATTATTTATTTAAAAAATAAATATATATTTATTATTATTATTTATATATCTATATAGATTATTAAATTAGATTTCCTATGGTATATAATATATACACTAATGTTTAATATCGAGTGTTTAATCGAATTTTCAAAATCGTTAGAATCGTTAAAAAAATATCAATCATTTTAAATATATTTTTAAAATAATTGTGATTTATTAAATCGATTTAACAAGTTTTAATAATTATTTTTTTAAATATTTAATATAATATGTATAAGTATTATATTAATTTATTTTATAGACTATTTAATTATAAAATTAATAATTTATATAAGCATTACAAAATAATGTGTAAATAAATGTAGATTTAGTAAACATTTACAACAAATATCATTTAAAAATGTAAAATAGACATTCATTTATGATTTATAAAATTAATTGTTAACGTAAATTAATTTAGATTAATATTATTCTATGTTACATAGACTCTATGTATCAAACATTTCGATAAGTAATACAAATAATGACGATTAAACTCGGATTGTCTCATATTTTTTAATAAATTTAAATTATCAAAAATACTGAATTAATCTAACTCGATTTAACAAATTTTAATAATTATTTCTATAAATATTCAATATATAATATATTAAATATATATCATTAACTAATATAGCTATTGTTTTAATTTATATCATACACTAATTAATATAAATATATACATTTAAATAATTATTAGAAAATTATATTTATAAATAATATAGATAGTTGGTAATAAATAAAAAAATATCATTTAAAAATGTAAAATATACTTATTAATTTATGATTTATCAAATTAATTGTGGAAACAAATCGTAATTAATTTAGATTAATATTAGTCTATGTATCAAACATTTAGATATTTAATATATTTAGTAATTCAAATAATGACGATTAAACTCGGAATGTCTCATATTTTTTAATACATTTGTATTATCAAATATACTAAATTAATTTTACTATAATATAAAATATACTAAATATATATCATTACCTAATATAGCTATGGTATAAAGATTTTGTATATACTAATACATATAAATATATATATATATTTATATAATAATGATCTTATTTATTTTCAATTTAATATAATATTACTGTTTAAATTCCTTACAGTATATTTAAAATGACAACGAAGTTTCTAGAAAAGTACCGCTGCCCTCTCGCAAACATCAAAGTTGGTAATGTTTTATACCTTATTAAGAATGGTATGTGTGTTGCTGACTGTTTACAAAAACTAACATTAAATCGTAGTTTCCGTGTAACTGAAATAGGATTATCACGTAGACTATGCAGGACATATAACATGCACAGGAATAATGTTGGATTTATATTTTTCGATTAGTGTGAATAATTAATTCTGTAAGAATGACAGAAAGATTCACTAAAATACCTCTACGGTATAATGAACAGTTAATTTCATTTCGAGTTACAAATTTACAGAAGGCATTAATATTTTTGAATACTAAAATAAACAATTGGAAAGTGATAATTTAAATTTAGTTGAAAAATTAAATAATATAGTTCATGAAAAAATCACGCTACTGGATAAATAAAATTCCAATATCTCATATTACTAATGTATGTTGTAATTCGAAAAGAACTATTGAAAAATAAAGCAAATTTTAAATTTTGTAAATTATCGATCCATCAATAATCATAGTTGTATATATAATTGTCTATTATCTGTCTACATAGTGAATTATCATACTAATAATTATCTATGATTTACCTTTAACTTCAATTTTATTCATTACAGATAGTAGATGTATTCCATTTGAGACTAAAGAGGATATCGATATAACTACTGCTGCTATTGGAGACTTGGTATGAAAAGATAACAGTTTTAAATTCAACTCGGAGTACTTCTTCATATAGTAATTATTATTATATTATTTAAAATTTTATATTTACCCATATTAATTTATTAATATTATATAGAGATGATATACTTGCTTATTGGAGTTGGTTCTGAATACTGATGTTCAAGATATATTTCAAATTCGTAGGAAATCGTGGAAATTTGGTATATAGTTATGAATTCTATGTACAAATCTATGTAATGTCGTTATATCATTATGTTGTTGTATTCACATATTATAACTAAACGTATCTATTTATAAACCAAAATAAATATTGAAACACACCTTTAGTAATCATATATCTTATTTATTTATTTTTATTTAAGAAAAAAATATAATTGAATAAAGTAAATAATGTAAAGTATATTTGCTAAACTATAACATGCACCTTTGACATAAATAATGTATAACATACTCTATGTAAATATACAGATAAAATGTAAAAAGATGTAAAAAATAAATATGATATAGTTAAATATACACAGCAGTGAAATATTTTGAAAATCTTTAGCAGCTTAACATAAATTGATTCTTCTTGGCTCTGTAATCTGTAATAATAAATATATTATAATAGAATTAATTTTTGAAGTTAAAAATATTGAATATTAGTTGATCAAAATATTTGTAACTTTTACTTTTATGTAATAGCTGTCTTAATTATTACCCTCAAATCTGGCCATTCTTAACCATAACTTTTTTATTATTAATTATATCAAAAAAGTAAAATATGAAACTTATATTACTTTTTCATCCTCTTTCCAATGGTATTAATAATTTTATTCTAGTTACAAAATAAAAATATCATTGCTATACCTATATAATTAAATTTAATTAGTTTTTTTCACTAATAATTAATGTTTAAATATACTCTTTATAATAATATACCCTGATTGTATAATTATTATATAATATGTATACAACCATAGATTTAGAGTACCAAGTGATACTCCCGATTATATAATTATTAATATAATACCCTCACACATGGTTTATCAATATATGTATTTATAACAAAGATTTTGCGAAGCAAAGATATAACACTCCCTATGCATGCAACGTAATTTAGTAATATCCCCAGCCGCTGCTAGCAGCAGTATCGAAATCACTGAAATAGATTTAGGTTCGGCTCTGTTTGCATACAACAATGTTTTCATTGCTCTATTAAATTACATGCAATATAAATTAACTTTTACTTACTAAATATATACTTATAGCATTTAAAACATAAATATCATATTCGTTTGTTATATATTAGTAATGAACACTTAGTTTTCATCATATAAATATTAATTTAAAGCATATTATTTAACATTTTAAAAGTGTATAGTTAAATACGAATTTACATTATAAACAACGCATAGTTCCTAAAAGTAACCCGCTATAGGTGGCACCAGGGTATTTTGTATACAAATTTGAATTACACGATTTCGTGTGTGTTATATCTTTCCTTCGGAAAATCTTTGGTTATAATGTTATTAAATAGTTTAAATATTTCTATTTATATATAATATATGTTATCGGCTTTATTTATCTGAATGTATTCAATTTTTTTAAATTTATATATTTCTATAACTTAAATTCTATATATTTCTATACTATATCTATATCAAATTTCCTATAATTTGTTATACTTGTTATATAAATGACACCTTACATTAGTGTTCGAAATTAACCCAACTACTGGTGCTTCGAAGCTTCACTTAAAAAAAATGTATAGTTCAAAGTTCATGCAAAGTTCATTTGTAAAATAATGCTAAAGTTTGAACCAGCTTCATAAATAAGGGGAATAGTTTTAACTTGCTTCAAAATTCTAAAAATAATAGTAAAGCTTCGAAGCCATATTAATAATATTGTTATTCTATTTAGTGGAGTCCTTCCATTTCATCCGGAAACTTATATAACGTTTTCACTTATAACCATATAGCTCTATAGATACATTATAATGTCCCTTCGAAGCCGTTCCCATGTTAAGACATCCATAATGTTAATGAGAGCTGGTCATTTATTTATACAAAATTATATAAGATCACTTCTAAATATTATTCTAATACCTATATTAATATCACGGCGGTATCTACACCCACAAACTAATACCTGTTTATTTGTTTTAGTCAATTTACCGTGTGATACTGGCTTCTAATACTATAATACATATTTGTTTTGATAAATAAAGGTAAGATGCATATATATATTTGATCTGTAAATGTTTCGAAGCATGCTAAAAATTGTTTCAAATGTTTCAAAACATCTATATTGGAAAAAATGTTTCGTTTCATATGTTTCGAAACATGAGAAGTTGATGTTTCAAATGTTTCGAAACATCAAAAAGTGTACCCGTTTACATCCCTAGTATGCATGCAGATATCTGTGATTATACTAAGTAACGACCGAATTGAATTCAATTGAATACAATATAAAATTATATTACCTTAATCTATATAGCTGCATACTTCACTTTATAAGGGGGGTTTAACACACACACACACACACACACACACACACACACACACACACACACACACACACACACACACATACATATATATATATATATATATATATATATATATATATATATGGATTGATATTTTGAGTTATTTGATGTCATTGATTTAGTTTTGTTTTTCTGATTTGTATATTTGCATTTTATCCCTTAGTAGGCCCGGGGAATTCTATACAAGCTTTTACTAAGCATAATCTGACTATGCAGACTATTTCTAAAACCTTCTTGCAAATAATCGCAAACATTCAATTTAAAATCGTATGATATATTAGCAAATCTTCAAATAATGTCTTTATATCGGTGTTGTTATAACCGGGGTAGTTATAACCGGGGTTGTTATAACCGGGGTAGTTATAACCGGGGTAGTTATAACCGGGGATTAACTATTGTAGGTAAGTAGCAATGACCTATCACATACAATTCAAATATATTGCAATGGAGCATATATGCCTCAATTATTTGTTTTAATATATTATATTTGTTCATATTTATTTTTAATATATATTATATATTTTATATTAATTTAATTTATATTTTGTTATTTCTTATTATCATAATTGTATTTTATATGAATGATGATGATTAACCATGACGTCACACTATACTGTTACGAGATATTTAATTGATAATGGTAATCGCGTTCACTGATTCTCCTTCAATATTGGCTATATAGAAAATATTATAAACTGCTTGCGTTCATTCATTTATATAACATTTATATAAAATGTATATAAAATATAGATACATAATATACTCTATATACTTTAATATTCATAAACTGTATATCTACATACACTGTATATAAACCATTTAATAGGCTATAGAATTATAACTTGTAGGCGTATTATATAATATACTAGCGTGTGCGTGTTGGTGAGGTGTGCGGCTAATATAACGGTGTGCGGCGCACACTGTGCGTACATCACTCTTTATTGATAAATGTTTTAATTAGGTTCACCATTATGTAATCTTGCAGATGATAATAACGAAGAATTGAACTATCTACACGAATATATATATATATATATGTGTGTGTGTGTGTGTGTGTGTGTGTGTTTGTGTGTATGCTTATATAGTAGTAGTAAACTACATGTCTTGTATATACATACGCGTGGTTTATGTGGGTCGAGTTTTTTACGCGAAACATGCACATACACACATCTCAGCCTCTTTCATCTCGCAGCCGCCACACAGAGTTACGTAACACGGCGTGACGTAACATATCACCTGATCGGAGAGGAGGGGGAGGGTGGGGGAGGGGGGAGGGGGTGTAGTCTAGAGAGGGGTAGGCTGTTGGGAGGGTCGAAGAGGTGAACACCTGATCAGCGCGCGGCCGAGGAGGGAGGGGGGACGTTTCCCCGAGTAAAGGTTTCCACCGATAGGGGGCGTTAGCATCTGCCACCGCCGCTGTGTGGCGGTAGTAGTTGTGGCGGCGCAAAATGGCGGAGGGGAGACCGCCGCTGCCGCTGATGTTATTAGGACGCGCAGTTTAATGGACGTCGACACCTTGTAAACAAACAATAGCCACCGACGCCTCCGATATAACGACGTACAGACACGCGGAGACATCTAGCGTGCGTGGATCGTAGACTAGCGACCGTAATCGGAACTAGCGACCGTATTCGGAACTAGGACTAGAGGCTGAGCTGAGCGGGAGCAGGAGATGTGCGAAGTAGACGTGCTAAAGGCGCAGATATGCCGAAAACGTCTGTCGGTCGAGTGGGGATTCCTGGCGTTATGCGGCCGCGATGAACAGTTAACCATCTGCACGGTTAGTCGCTAGGGCACAACTTCTGGATACCGGGACAACTCGGTCGTCGCGTGATACGGATATAGAGGTTGCATATAGTGTACGAAGTAGGCCAATGTACGGTGGGCACTGAGGCGTGTCGTACAGTACACACGAACGCCACATACCGCAGGGATAGATTACCTCATATATTAATTATTAATAATTAATAGGTGTGCGCGTGTGTGTGCGTGTGTAGCGGTAACCGGATACGCACCGCACACATACCTATGTGACGTCACACACGTATGGTATTACACACACAGCATTAGGCGTACCCGGCGTATACGTACGTAGTACGGCATGTAGACGTCTATGTATACGTCATGGCTATGCGTGTATAGACGTCGTGTAGTCCCGCTCTCTCGGTGCGAGAGCCTCTCATGCGTTACGTAATAGTGACCGGAAGTGAGCGGTGAGGTGAAGGTCAGTGATCGTGATATCACACAACCCACGTGGTATAAGACTATAGTATATAGGTGCCAGTAAGTAAGTAAGTATATAATATCGTATGACATGTGTTCGCCGAGTATGATCAGCACGTTGACCTATGACCTCTTCTAAAGATGCGTCACCGCTGACATGACTGTGTACCGATGCGTGTTCGTAGGCCTCGCAGCCGGTAACCCAGTTCTCTAGCCAACTCTCGCCAACTAACGCGATAGTAACGATTACTAGGCCAAAGTTCTAGATGACGCTACGACCTCGTCAAGACATGGCATTAGTGTACACATTACGTAATGGTATTGTTCTATTGTGTTAGTCACACCTAGTGGTGTTATGTCATCGTTCTTACCTCGATATGTACGTAACCTATGATGTGTCCTTCCAACGGAATAGTTTAATGGGTTTATAATTATAGTTTACTCTCGATATCTCAGAATTCGGGGATATAAGCACTGAATGCATCGGCCGTGTCTGAGATACTCTTACCACTATTTACGTAGATACGAAACCAAACTTGAATTTGTAAACATTGTATACAAACCTATAGGTTAGCCGTGTTTCTGAGATTAAATAATCTGAGATATGGAGAGTTGGCCACAGTATGTTCGTGGTATGTGTGTGTGCCAACATGAGACATGTGCACTGTACACTGTGCACTATACACTGTGCACTATACACTGTGCACTATACACTGTGCACTATACACTGTGCACTATACACTGTGCACTATACACTGTGCACTATACACTGTGCACTATACACTGTGCACTATACACTGTGCACTATACACTGTGCACTACACACTGTGCACTATACACTGTGCACTATACACTGTGCACTGTGCACTATACACTGTGCACTATACACTGTGCACTATACACTGTGCACTATACACTACACACTGTGCACTACACACTGTGCACTATACACTGTGCACTATACACTACACACTGTGCACTATACACTGTGCACTATACACTGTGCACTATACACACTGTGCACTATACACTGTGCACTATACACTGTGCACTATACACTGTGCACTACACACTGTGCACTATACACTGTGCACTATACACTGTGCACTATACACTGTGCACTATACACTGTGCACTACACACTGTGCACTATACACTGTGCACTATACACTGTGCACTACACACTGTGCACTATACACTGTGCACTATACACTGTGCACTACACACTGTGCACTATACACTGTGCACTATACACTACACACTGTGCACTATACACTGTGCACTATACACTGTGCACTATACACACTGTGCACTATACACTGTGCACTATACACTGTGCACTATACACTGTGCACTACACACTGTGCACTATACACTGTGCACTATACACTGTGCACTATACACTGTGCACTATACACTGTGCACTACACACTGTGCACTATACACTGTGCACTACACACTGTGCACTATACACTGTGCACTATACACTGTGCACTATACACTGTGCACTATACACTGTGCACTACACACTGTGCACTATACACTGTGCACTATACACACTGTGCACTATACACACTGTGCACTATACACTGTGCACTATACACACTGTGCACTATACACTGTGCACTATACACTGTGCACTATACACTGTGCACTATACACTGTGCACTACACACTGTGCACTACACACTGTGCACTATACACTGTGCACTATACACTGTGCACTACACACTGTGCACTATACACTGTGCACTATACACTGTGCACTATACACTGTGCACTATACACTGTGCACTATACACTGTGCACTATACACTGTGCACTATACACTGTGCACTATACACTGTGCACTACACACTGTGCACTATACACTGTGCACTATACACACTGTGCACTATACACACTGTGCACTATACACTGTGCACTATACACACTGTGCACTATACACTGTGCACTATACACTGTGCACTATACACTGTGCACTATACACTGTGCACTACACACTGTGCACTACACACTGTGCACTATACACTGTGCACTATACACTGTGCACTACACACTGTGCACTATACACTGTGCACTATACACTGTGCACTACACACTGTGCACTATACACTGTGCACTATACACTGTGCACTATACACTACACACTGTGCACTATACACTGTGCACTATACACTGTGCACTATACACTGTGCACTACACACTGTGCACTACACACACTGTGCACTACACACTGTGCACTATACACTGTGCACTATACACTGTGCACTACACACTGTGCACTATACACTGTGCACTATACACTGTGCACTATACACTGTGCACTATACACTACACACTGTGCACTATACACTGTGCACTATACACTGTGCACTATACACTGTGCACTACACACTGTGCACTACACACACTGTGCACTACACACTGTGCACTATACACTGTGCACTATACACTGTGCACTACACACTGTGCACTATACACTGTGCACTATACACTGTGCACTGTGCACTATACACTGTGCACTATACACTGTGCACTATACACTGTGCACTATACACTACACACTGTGCACTATACACTGTGCACTATACACTGTGCACTATACACACTGTGCACTATACACTGTGCACTATACACTGTGCACTACACACTGTGCACTATACACTGTGCACTATACACACTGTGCACTATACACACTGTGCACTATACACTGTGCACTATACACTGTGCACTATACACTGTGCACTATACACTGTGCACTACACACTGTGCACTATACACTGTGCACTATACACACTGTGCACTATACACACTGTGCACTATACACTGTGCACTATACACACTGTGCACTATACACTGTGCACTATACACTGTGCACTATACACTGTGCACTATACACTGTGCACTACACACTGTGCACTACACACTGTGCACTATACACTGTGCACTATACACTGTGCACTACACACTGTGCACTATACACTGTGCACTATACACTGTGCACTATACACTGTGCACTATACACTGTGCACTATACACTGTGCACTATACACTGTGCACTATACACTGTGCACTATACACTGTGCACTATACACTGTGCACTATACACTGTGCACTATACACTGTGCACTATACACTGTGCACTACACACTGTGCACTATACACTGTGCACTATACACTGTGCACTGTACACTGTGCACTATACACTGTGCACTATACACTGTGCACTATACACTGTGCACTACACACTGTGCACTATACACTGTGCACTATACACTGTGCACTATACACTGTGCACTACACACTGTGCACTATACACTGTGCACTATACACTGTGCACTATACACTACACACTGTGCACTATACACTGTGCACTATACACTGTGCACTATACACTGTGCACTACACACTGTGCACTACACACACTGTGCACTACACACTGTGCACTATACACTGTGCACTATACACTGTGCACTACACACTGTGCACTATACACTGTGCACTATACACTGTGCACTATACACTGTGCACTATACACTACACACTGTGCACTATACACTGTGCACTATACACTGTGCACTATACACTGTGCACTATACACTACACACTGTGCACTATACACTGTGCACTATACACTGTGCACTACACACTGTGCACTATACACTGTGCACTATACACTGTGCACTGTGCACTATACACTGTGCACTATACACTGTGCACTATACACTGTGCACTATACACTACACACTGTGCACTATACACTGTGCACTATACACTGTGCACTATACACACTGTGCACTATACACTGTGCACTATACACTGTGCACTATACACTGTGCACTATACACTGTGCACTACACACTGTGCACTACACACACTGTGCACTACACACTGTGCACTATACACTGTGCACTATACACTGTGCACTATACACTACACACTGTGCACTATACACTGTGCACTATACACTGTGCACTATACACTGTGCACTACACACTGTGCACTACACACTGTGCACTATACACTGTGCACTATACACTGTGCACTATACACTGTGCACTATACACTGTGCACTATACACTACACACTGTGCACTATACACTGTGCACTATACACTGTGCACTATACACTGTGCACTATACACTACACACTGTGCACTATACACTGTGCACTATACACTGTGCACTATACACTGTGCACTACACACACTGTGCACTACACACTGTGCACTATACACTGTGCACTATACACTGTGCACTATACACTGTGCACTATACACTGTGCACTACACACTGTGCACTATACACTGTGCACTATACACTGTGCACTATACACTGTGCACTATACACTACACACTGTGCACTATACACTGTGCACTATACACTGTGCACTACACACTGTGCACTATACACTGTGCACTATACACTGTGCACTATACACTGTGCACTATACACTGTGCACTATACACTGTGCACTATACACTGTGCACTATACACTGTGCACTACACACTGTGCACTATACACTGTGCACTATACACTGTGCACTATACACTGTGCACTATACACTACACACTGTGCACTATACACTGTGCACTATACACTGTGCACTATACACTGTGCACTGTGCACTATACACTGTGCACTATACACTGTGCACTATACACTGTGCACTATACACTGTGCACTATACACTGTGCACTACACACTGTGCACTATACACTGTGCACTATACACTGTGCACTACACACTGTGCACTATACACTGTGCACTATACACTGTGCACTATACACTGTGCACTATACACTGTGCACTATACACTGTGCACTACACACTGTGCACTATACACTGTGCACTATACACTGTGCACTACACACTGTGCACTATACACTGTGCACTATACACTGTGCACTATACACTGTGCACTATACACTGTGCACTATACACTGTGCACTATACACTGTGCACTATACACTGTGCACTATACACTGTGCACTATACACTGTGCACTATACACTGTGCACTATACACTGTGCACTACACACTGTGCACTATACACTGTGCACTATACACTGTGCACTATACACTGTGCACTATACACTGTGCACTACACACTGTGCACTACACACTGTGCACTATACACTGTGCACTATACACTGTGCACTATACACTGTGCACTATACACTGTGCACTACACACTGTGCACTATACACTGTGCACTATACACTGTGCACTACACACTGTGCACTATACACTGTGCACTATACACTGTGCACTATACACTGTGCACTATACACTGTGCACTATACACTGTGCACTATACACTGTGCACTACACACTGTGCACTATACACTGTGCACTATACACTGTGCACTATACACTGTGCACTATACACTGTGCACTATACACTGTGCACTACACACACTGTGCACTACACACTATACACTGTGCACTGTGCACTATACACTGTGCACTATACACTGTGCACTATACACTGTGCACTACACACTGTGCACTATACACTGTGCACTATACACTGTGCACTATACACTGTGCACTATACACTGTGCACTATACACTGTGCACTATACACTGTGCACTATACACTGTGCACTATACACTGTGCACTATACACTGTGCACTATACACTGTGCACTACACACTGTGCACTACACACTGTGCACTATACACTGTGCACTATACACTGTGCACTATACACTGTGCACTATACACTGTGCACTACACACTGTGCACTATACACTGTGCACTATACACTGTGCACTACACACTGTGCACTGTGCACTATACACTGTGCACTATACACTGTGCACTATACACTGTGCACTATACACTGTGCACTACACACTGTGCACTATACACTGTGCACTATACACTGTGCACTATACACTGTGCACTATACACTGTGCACTATACACTGTGCACTATACACTGTGCACTACACACTGTGCACTATACACTGTGCACTACACACTGTGCACTATACACTGTGCACTATACACTGTGCACTATACACTGTGCACTATACACTGTGCACTATACACTGTGCACTATACACTGTGCACTATACACTGTGCACTATACACTGTGCACTACACACTGTGCACTATACACTGTGCACTATACACTGTGCACTATACACTGTGCACTATACACTACACACTGTGCACTATACACTGTGCACTATACACTGTGCACTATACACTGTGCACTATACACTGTGCACTATACACTGTGCACTATACACTGTGCACTATACACTGTGCACTATACACTGTGCACTATACACTGTGCACTACACACTGTGCACTATACACTGTGCACTATACACTGTGCACTACACACTGTGCACTGTGCACTATACACTGTGCACTATACACTGTGCACTATACACTGTGCACTATACACTGTGCACTATACACTGTGCACTATACACTGTGCACTATACACTGTGCACTATACACTGTGCACTATACACTGTGCACTATACACTGTGCACTATACACTGTGCACTATACACTGTGCACTATACACTGTGCACTATACACTGTGCACTATACACTGTGCACTGTACACTGTGCACTATACACTGTGCACTACACACTGTGCACTATACACTGTGCACTATACACTGTGCACTATACACTGTGCACTATACACTGTGCACTATACACTGTGCACTACACACTGTGCACTATACACTGTGCACTATACACTGTGCACTATACACTGTGCACTATACACTGTGCACTATACACTGTGCACTATACACTGTGCACTATACACTGTGCACTATACACTGTGCACTATACACTGTGCACTATACACTGTGCACTATACACTGTGCACTACACACTGTGCACTGTGCACTATACACTGTGCACTATACACTGTGCACTACACACTGTGCACTATACACTGTGCACTATACACTGTGCACTATACACTGTGCACTATACACTGTGCACTATACACTGTGCACTATACACTGTGCACTATACACTGTGCACTACACACTGTGCACTATACACTGTGCACTATACACTGTGCACTATACACTGTGCACTATACACTGTGCACTATACACTGTGCACTATACACTGTGCACTATACACTGTGCACTACACACTGTGCACTATACACTGTGCACTATACACTGTGCACTATACACTGTGCACTATACACTGTGCACTATACACTGTGCACTATACACTGTGCACTATACACTGTGCACTATACACTGTGCACTATACACTGTGCACTATACACTGTGCACTATACACTGTGCACTATACACTGTGCACTATACACTGTGTGCTATACACTGTGCACTATACACTGTGCACTATACACTGTGCACTATACACTGTGCACTATACACTGTGCACTATACACTGTGTGCTATACACTGTGCACTATACACTGTGCACTATACACTATGCACTATACACTGTGCACTATACACTGTGCACTATACACTGTGCACTATACACTGTGCACTATACACTGTGCACTATACACTGTGTGCTATACACTGTGCACTATACACTGTGCACTATACACTATGCACTATACACTGTGCACTATACACTGTGCACTATACACTGTGCACTATACACTGTGCACTATACACTGTGCACTATACACTGTGCACTATACACTGTGCACTATACACTGTGCACTACACACTGTGCACTGTGCACTATACACTGTGCACTATACACTGTGCACTATACACTGTGCACTATACACTGTGCACTATACACTGTGCACTATACACTGTGCACTATACACTGTGCACTATACACTGTGCACTATACACTGTGCACTATACACTGTGCACTGTACACTGTGCACTATACACTGTGCACTATACACTGTGCACTATACACTGTGCACTATACACACTGTGCACTATACACTGTGCACTATACACTGTGCACTATACACTGTGCACTACACACTGTGCACTATACACTGTGCACTATACACTGTGCACTATACACTGTGCACTACACACTGTGCACTATACACTGTGCACTATACACTGTGCACTATACACTGTGCACTATACACTGTGCACTACACACTGTGCACTATACACTGTGCACTACACACTGTGCACTATACACTGTGCACTACACACTGTGCACTATACACTGTGCACTATACACTGTGCACTATACACTATACACTACACACTGTGCACTACACACTGTGCACTATACACTGTGCACTATACACTACACACTGTGCACTATACACTGTGCACTATACACTGTGCACTATACACTGTGCACTATACACTGTGCACTATACACTGTGCACTATACACTGTGCACTATACACTGTGCACTATACACTGTGCACTATACACTGTGCACTATACACTGTGCACTATACACTGTGCACTATACACTGTGCACTATACACTGTGCACTGTGCACTATACACTGTGCACTATACACTGTGCACTATACACTGTGCACTGTACACTGTGCACTATACACTGTGCACTATACACTGTGCACTACACACTGTGCACTATACACTGTGCACTACACACTGTGCACTATACACTGTGCACTATACACTGTGCACTATACACTGTGCACTATACACTGTGCACTGTACACTGTGCACTATACACTGTGCACTATACACTGTGCACTACACACTGTGCACTATACACTGTGCACTACACACTGTGCACTATACACTGTGCACTATACACTGTGCACTATACACTGTGCACTATACACTGTGCACTATACACTGTGCACTATACACTGTGCACTACACACTGTGCACTATACACTGTGCACTACACACTGTGCACTATACACTGTGCACTATACACTGTGCACTATACACTGTGCACTACACACTGTGCACTATACACTGTGCACTATACACTGTGCACTATACACTGTGCACTATACACTGTGCACTATACACTATACACTATACACTGTGCACTATACACTGTGCACTATACACTGTGCACTATACACTGTGCACTACACACTGTGCACTATACACTGTGCACTATACACTGTGCACTATACACTGTGCACTACACACTGTGCACTATACACTGTGCACTATACACTGTGCACTATACACTGTGCACTATACACTGTGCACTATACACACTGTGCACTATACACTGTGCACTACACACTGTGCACTATACACTGTGCACTATACACTGTGCACTATACACTGTGCACTATACACTGTGCACTATACACTGTGCACTATACACTGTGCACTATACACTGTGCACTACACACTGTGCACTATACACTGTGCACTATACACTGTGCACTACACACTGTGCACTATACACTGTGCACTATACACTGTGCACTATACACTGTGCACTATACACTGTGCACTATACACTGTGCACTATACACTGTGCACTATACACTGTGCACTACACACTGTGCACTATACACTGTGCACTATACACTGTGCACTACACACTGTGCACTATACACACTGTGCACTATACACTGTGCACTACACACTGTGCACTATACACTGTGCACTATACACTGTGCACTATACACTGTGCACTATACACTGTGCACTATACACTGTGCACTATACACTGTGCACTGTGCACTATACACTGTGCACTATACACTGTGTGCTATACACTGTGCACTACACACTGTGCACTATACACTGTGCACTATACACTGTGCACTACACACTGTGCACTATACACTGTGCACTATACACTGTGCACTATACACTGTGCACTATACACTGTGCACTATACACTGTGCACTATACACTGTGCACTATACACTGTGCACTATACACTGTGCACTATACACTGTGCACTATACACTGTGCACTATACACTGTGCACTATACACTGTGCACTATACACTGTGCACTATACACTGTGCACTATACACTGTGCACTACACACTGTGCACTATACACACTGTGCACTATACACTGTGCACTACACACTGTGCACTATACACTGTGCACTATACACTGTGCACTATACACTGTGCACTATACACTGTGCACTATACACTGTGCACTATACACTGTGCACTATACACTGTGCACTACACACTGTGCACTATACACACTGTGCACTATACACTGTGCACTACACACTGTGCACTATACACTGTGCACTATACACTGTGCACTATACACTGTGCACTATACACTGTGCACTATACACTGTGCACTATACACTGTGCACTGTGCACTATACACTGTGCACTATACACTGTGTGCTATACACTGTGCACTATACACTGTGCACTATACACTGTGCACTATACACTGTGCACTACACACTGTGCACTATACACTGTGCACTATACACTGTGCACTATACACTGTGCACTATACACTGTGCACTATACACTGTGCACTATACACTGTGCACTATACACTGTGCACTATACACTGTGCACTATACACTGTGCACTATACACTGTGCACTATACACTGTGCACTATACACTGTGCACTATACACTGTGCACTATACACTGTGCACTATACACTGTGCACTACACACTGTGCACTATACACTGTGCACTACACACTGTGCACTATACACTGTGCACTATACACTGTGCACTATACACTGTGCACTATACACTGTGCACTATACACTGTGCACTATACACTGTGCACTATACACTGTGCACTATACACTGTGCACTACACACTGTGCACTATACACACTGTGCACTATACACTGTGCACTACACACTGTGCACTATACACTGTGCACTATACACTGTGCACTATACACTGTGCACTATACACTGTGCACTATACACTGTGCACTATACACTGTGCACTGTGCACTATACACTGTGCACTATACACTGTGTGCTATACACTGTGCACTATACACTGTGCACTATACACTGTGCACTATACACTGTGCACTACACACTGTGCACTATACACTGTGCACTATACACTGTGCACTATACACTGTGCACTATACACTGTGCACTATACACTGTGCACTATACACTGTGCACTATACACTGTGCACTATACACTGTGCACTATACACTGTGCACTATACACTGTGCACTATACACTGTGCACTATACACTGTGCACTACACACTGTGCACTATACACTGTGCACTATACACTGTGCACTATACACTGTGCACTATACACTGTGCACTATACACTGTGCACTATACACTGTGCACTATACACTGTGCACTATACACTGTGCACTATACACTGTGCACTATACACTGTGCACTACACACTGTGCACTATACACACTGTGCACTATACACTGTGCACTACACACTGTGCACTATACACTGTGCACTATACACTGTGCACTATACACTGTGCACTATACACTGTGCACTATACACTGTGCACTATACACTGTGCACTGTGCACTATACACTGTGCACTATACACTGTGTGCTATACACTGTGCACTATACACTGTGCACTATACACTGTGCACTATACACTGTGCACTATACACTGTGCACTATACACTGTGCACTATACACTGTGCACTATACACTGTGCACTATACACTGTGCACTATACACTGTGCACTATACACTGTGCACTATACACTGTGCACTATACACTGTGCACTATACACTGTGCACTATACACTGTGCACTATACACTGTGCACTACACACTGTGCACTATACACTGTGCACTATACACTGTGCACTATACACTGTGCACTACACACTGTGCACTATACACTGTGCACTACACACTGTGCACTGTGCACTATACACTGTGCACTATACACTGTGCACTATACACTGTGTGCTATACACACTGTGCACTATACACTGTGCACTATACACTGTGCACTATACACTGTGCACTATACACTGTGCACTATACACTGTGCACTATACACTGTGCACTATACACTGTGCACTATACACTGTGCACTATACACTGTGCACTATACACTGTGCACTATACACTGTGCACTATACACTGTGCACTATACACTGTGCACTATACACTGTGCACTATACACTGTGCACTATACACTGTGCACTGTACACTGTGCACTATACACTGTGCACTACACACTGTGCACTATACACTGTGCACTATACACTGTGCACTATACACTGTGCACTATACACTGTGCACTATACACTGTGCACTATACACTGTGCACTATACACTGTGCACTATACACTGTGCACTATACACTGTGCACTATACACTGTGCACTATACACTGTGCACTATACACTGTGCACTATACACTGTGCACTATACACTGTGCACTATACACTGTGCACTATACACTGTGCACTATACACTGTGCACTATACACTGTGCACTATACACTGTGCACTATACACTGTGCACTATACACTGTGCACTATACACTGTGCACTATACACTGTGCACTACACACTGTGCACTATACACTGTGCACTGTACACTGTGCACTACACACTGTGCACTATACACTGTGCACTATACACTGTGCACTATACACTGTGCACTATACACTGTGCACTATACACTGTGCACTATACACTGTGCACTATACACTGTGCACTATACACTGTGCACTATACACTGTGCACTATACACTGTGCACTATACACTGTGCACTATACACTGTGCACTATACACTGTGCACTATACACTGTGCACTATACACACTGTGCACTACACACTGTGCACTATACACTGTGCACTACACACTGTGCACTACACACTGTGCACTATACACTGTGCACTATACACTGTGCACTATACACTGTGCACTATACACTGTGCACTATACACTGTGCACTGTACACTGTGCACTATACACTGTGCACTATACACTGTGCACTATACACTGTGCACTACACACTGTGCACTATACACTGTGCACTATACACACTGTTTACGGCACTTATGTATAAGTATACCGGTGTGTATGTTAATGCATCACTGGCATATGTATATACATACATACATATATACACATATGTGTATATAAATAAATATATATATATATATATATATATATATATATATATATATATATATATATAGTTGTGTGTGTGTGTGTTTACACATATGTTAACAAAGAGATGATATTCTATCTGTGTTCAAATGTGTATTGTTTATATTGTGTAATCCATTATTGTTTATCTAGCATTTTTTATACAAGATATATGATGTCAGGAGTTGTTGATAATACACGAGAACGTTGAACATGTGGCGGATATCTTCATGTTACGTACTTCATTGTTATGTCATTTCTATTATGATTGTTTATTTATATTGAACGTTTTATATTACTAACTTGAATCGCAGTTTATCTTAAATATATACATTCTAATGTATACCGTATACTAATTATATATAATTATATATATATATATATATATATATATATATATATATATATATATATTATTTATAACTGTCTGTGTGGCTAAGGCGTCAGACACACAAGAAGAAGGACGCGAGTTCAAGTCTCGTCCGGACCATTAAAATAGGTCTTAAAATAATATTTAGAAGTTATCTTATATAATAGTGTATAAATAATGATCGGCTCTCGTTAAAACCATGGATGCCTTAACATGAGAGCGGCTTCGAATGGACATTAGAACCATATGGTTATAAGTGAAAACTTCATCTAAGTTTTTGGATGGGATTACTGAAAAGACTCCACAAAAATAAAAATAACAATATATATATATATATATATATATATAATATTTATATACACACATACATAAATATATAAATATATATATTTATATTGAAGTATTAGTAATAAGATAAAGTGAATGGATTTCGGTTATTTTAAAGTAAACTCATTCCGGCACCTTAGTTATTGACCAGCTGCTGACCAGTTAATGGTAGGGTATGATCATAGAGGGTAGGGTATGATAGGCGAGGGTAGGATATTATCGGATAGAGTGGGGTTTGATCGGAGATGGTAGGGTATGATCGGATATGGTAGGGTATGATCGGAGAGGGTGGGATATGATCGGAGAGGGTAGGGTATGCTCGGATATGGTGTATTATGATAGGAATGGGTTGTGACAGAGAGGAGAGGATATCAGGTATGATAGGATAGTGAGATAGGAAAGGTGGGGAATATGTGGAGATGAAGAATGGATGTAGTGAGGGAATCTAAAGAGGTAGGTATTATCAGGGAGAGATTTAGCGAGTGAAAGTAGATATCGAGAGGAAGAGGCAATGAGAGGAACATGTAGGAAGAGGAAGGGGTAGGGAGAGGAAGGGGTAGGTAGGGGAAGGGGTAGCGAGATGAAGGGATAGGGAAAGGAAGAGGTTGGGAGAGGAAGGGGTAATGAGAGGAAAGGTAGGGAGTATAGGGGGTGGACAACGCTATATATGCATTAAGATGTTTCGCGAGATAGTATGGTGATTAAGCATCCGTATGAAATATAATCTATTATATAACATGTTATAGTTCATTGTGTATATACATATAATTTTAGTTGTCTATTAATAATAGTGATGTTTATAAAGCACTTCCTAAAACAATAAACAATTATTCTACGGAAGAAATAGAAAAAATAAGTAGAAATATATATGCATATATATATATATAGAAAGAGGGGGGATTTAAATATAGGCAGAGATGTTTGTATATAGATAAATATATTTACGTATATCTCGAGATTATCTCGGTCGGGGGAACCGATCACCTAAGGTCAAATAACGTAGTTTGAGGTCATGTATCTATTGTTAGGCTGGTATAATAATCGTATATATATACGATATATATATATATACATATATAAATGGATATTATAAGTGTAAATAACGACGGAATGATGATCTCGGCGGCCGATGATGATTATCAACTATAAACAAACACTCGGGTCACGTGTTATTTACTTAGAGCGCCGCCAGCCCTGTTACGCAACAGCTCCTCTATAAATAGCTCGGCGGTTACGTAAGACTAGTTACGCGAGCGATTACATCATCGCCGCAGCCTAATTGAGGTGGCCCTGCAGTTCGGCTACATTTCTATTGTGGATAACCTAACTGGCTAATTATATACGAATACTTATATTTAAGTTATATATACATATACGTATGATGTATGTGTATGTGTGTGTGTGTGTGTGTGTGAATGTATGTGTGTGGTATTGATGAATGCCATTATTTTAAAGTGCACTAAAACAGACACGCGTGAATATACATACACTTACACATCTAAACACACATGTCTACTGGATGCCTCTGTGTGACTACTATGAGTCATCAGTGAGTCACGAGGTTAAATCACGTGGTTACGCGCGTTGCTTATAACACACACACACACACATCACGTCACGTGATATCTTCATTACGTAATTAAGGCGTGGGCGATAATACGTGTATTCCTCGCGCGCAATACCTCGCGCGATAATAAATACAAAATCACGTGATGTCCTAAACGCACAGACATTAGAATTGGGGAACCTAATGCCCTATTGCCTGCATGTTAATACGAGTGGTGTATACACCTATAGGATGGTCACTAAGAAAGCAGGCACGTATTTCAAGTTTAATGTGTGTATCATGTGCAATAGGTTGTGCAGTGGGGTGTGGATGAGCAGTAGGTAGTATAACATGTGCATTAGGTGTATAATATATAGTGTCTATATATATATACTCTATAGAGTCTATAGGTTATGTAATCGAACATAAATGACCGCGTGGGTCAGTTGGGCTCGAGCCCTATAGGTATACTATAGTATATAATATACTATACTATTATATATAATATCCCAGTAAGTAAAGTAATCAGTTATAGTGGTTAAATTATAGTTTGGTCATCATCATGATTTGTGATTAACTGATCACAATACGATTACAATCATATTACAAGCAGTGGTAAGCAATTATGCTTTGATTACGAACAACACTTATAAATCATTGATTGTAATACGATTGTAATCGAATCAAAATGTGTGATCGTAATCAATACATAGCCCCATGATTGTAATCTGATTACTTGTTGGATTTTAATCTGATTACGATCTTTGATTACTTTACTTACTGGGATACTATACTATATATACTATATAGTATAGTATATATAATATAGTATACTAGAAGTATGCTAGGTATTGATACTGCATCAGCCATCAGCCTGAATATCAGCGCGATAATAAATGCATCGTTTGTATACTACTGCTATAGCACTATTGAATATACATATATATATATATATATATATATATATATCTATATATATCTATCTATATATATATATATATATATATCTATATATATCTATATATATATATATATATATATATATATATATACGTATAGGCATACTGTTTCGTATGTACATAAGTAGAATATTACGGGTTGCCATGTTCCGACCGGTATCGAATACAAGACCGTGCGTGAGACCAGTAGACCGGTTAGTGTGACTCTCTTATGCGCCTAGCCACATTACACGGCGGGCAGATATTGCATGATGCATGATGCACGATGGAAAAATGCATCAAAACCTCTCGGCCCCCATATGACTGTATCCATAACAGTAGACTAGCGGCGATATTAGGAACTACGAAATACTTAATGCTGGTAGTGTGGTATCGGCGATGTGTAGTTAGAGTTAGCCATTAGTGATGCGTTACAGTCTGCAGCATTGTATGATCTAAGCACGGGAGATCTACCTATAAATGATAGGCTATAATGTATCTCTAACTTAAATGATACCACGTACGAGGTAATACCTGCATGATGTGGCGTATGATGTGGCACACATGGTATGTGCCACATGGAATGTTTCCGACTACACGTGACAGTCATGCGCAGAGCATAGCTAGCACGTTTACCCTTTATACGTTACTAAGTTAGGTTTTACACTACACACTATATAAGCATTCGAGTGTACAGTGTATAAGTGTACAGTGTACACTGTATAAGCATGCGAGTGTATATTGTACACTAGACACTGTATATATCGATACGTTTCATAACGTACGCCGTACGACGTGCTGGGTAGAGTATACTACCCCATATTTAGGGTTAACTTTCTCGGAGAGGAAAGGTTACGCGTGTCTAGGCCCTACACCCCTATAGTACAGGGTAAACAGTGTATGGGGTATAGGGTGAGGGGGTACATAGCCTACGTGATACGGATATACGCATGTGTGTGCGCGCGTGTGTGTATCTTCTGCAGGCTAGCATATTGTATACAACCTTGTTCAGACGAGACCATTAATTCATTAATATAACCTATATATATATATATATATATATATATATGTTGTATGCATACATCACTAGCAGAGATAGAGATACAAGTATGCCTAACACATGTTATCCGTATAGATTATATAGACCGCGCAGGCGATAGCGTGTATGTGTGCGGTGTGTGTGCGTATAGGTGTGCGCGCACGAGAGTGTTTGCGGTGTGTGATTTATACGTATGAACTCTGTGAGCCCGAGGATGTGGGATGGCCTATAGGCCTATACTATAGTATACTATATATATATCCCCCTCGTATTACTCGTAAGTAAATTATTATACACTGTAAACAAAAACCCATAATTGATATTAACAAATCCCATAATATATATATTTATATATATATATATATATATTTATATATCCATAGATACATTTATTATAGGACCCATCATTATGAAAGTATGAATACCTATAAGTATGTATTGTCTACAATGTATCTATAGATATGGAGTGTAGTAATGTTATAAGTTGTTGTGGGTTCAGGAATAAATCATGGTTAAGGGTTGTCTACAATGCAGTGAGTTATTGACTTGTAGACATGTAGACATACTTTAATTATAGATATAAGCCCATTACTATATATTCCGAAACCCATAACCATTACTGCAGACCATACCTACATAAATTGTAGAAAACTCTTTATCAGTTTATACGTTTTCAATTATAAGTCAAACCCCATAACCACATTGGAGGAGGAAGAGGAGGAGGAGGAGGACTAATGTATCTGTCATAAGTGTAGGTGCTATGTAATATGTAAGTGTGGTTTAAGATCATACACTCTCGCACACGCACACACACTCGCTCCGACACGCGCACACACGTGGTACTCGCACACACACACTCGCACACTCCATCATGCACTCCAACAGCGATTAGCATGTGATGAAGGAGTTATCTTGCCTAATTCATCATTAGGAAGCTGCACTGTATGCAGGTAATGTATTGCTTACTACAGCATGTGTACGTGTGTGTATGCGTGTGTGTGTGTGCGTGTGCGTTTAGATGCTAACACGTTGCGTAACATCCAGGCAGTATACTGTATACAGCTATAGTTATAGGATGCGCAACAAGTACATTATATTTTACATTTTTCAGTTTTCGGACTGCGAACTGTGCACATAAAGCAATCGGCCGTCCATATATATTTGAAGTTTATGTTTCATATTAAATAAGTGGGCTTTCAGTAGTTTCTTGAAGTTTGGAGTTGATGGTGTAGTACGGATAGATGTTGGGAGAGTGTTCCAGGAATATGGGACAGATATTAAGTAGGGGCGCTGGAACGATGGTGTGTATGTAAGAGGACCAACCAATCAAAATAAATATTGTGGTAAAAGTGGGGTGGGGGGGGGACCAATACATATGAGGTCCCCCTAGATTTTAAAGTAGAGGGACATATCCCCCCGCCTCCCCTGCAGCGACCCTAGCAACAACAGAAGGCAAACAGTGCATTATCCGTATTGAATATGATATTTCACAATGGATTGTAATGATTATTTCACGGGACACATGTCTACATATTTAGTTGTATAATACACGCACTCAACCATAACATATACTTGTTTAAGGTAGATAGTTAAGTAGCACTATTAGAATGAATCGGGTAGTGTTATAACAACACTTGCAGGTGAACGTATGTCATTAGGTACCGCCATAGTGTTACTTAATGATATAACACTAGATAACATTACGTAACACTAGATAACATTACGTAACACTAGATAACATTACGTAACACTAGATAACATTACGTAACACTAGATAACATTACGTAACACTAGATAACATTACGTAACACTAGATAACACTAGATAACACTAGATAACACAATATAACACTAGATAATACTATAGTGTTAGGTAAACTATAGATAACACTATCAGTGGGTGTATACTAATCGTACCTTACGCTGGGCCCTTATCATACACTACTGGTATACTGCACCCGCACCAATGTGTGTACGGTACACGGCGATACCGGGGTTCTACCAGACACACACACACACACACACAGACACACACAGACACACACACACACACACACACGTAATCAGGTCAGTATCTACCTGCCCTCCAACACAGGTATTGTACTGGCCTCCCACTGCCGCGTAATAGATCACCATGATGAGTCAGTGTCGACATCTGTTTGTGTGTGCGTGTGTGTGCGTGTGCGTGTGCGTATGTGCGTGTGCACTCATACTAACATATACACACATATTTAAAAATATATATATATATATATATATATATATATATACTATAGCGTTGGTTATGCAGCCATATGCACACCCTAACCTACACTATAGGCGAACATTAGCGTCCTAATCCCTCTAATCTATTAGCTAATCAGTTTAGTAAATACGTCTAAACTTTGCGCCACGTAACCCTTAAGAACCTTAACCCCCATCGGGTGCCACCCGCCCCCATTTCTATATTCAATATTGCCTATTGTTGGACGGCCGTTTTCCTAAGCACAGCTGCGGTTTTAAAACAATAGATGTATATATATATATATATATATATATGTATGTATATGTATAAATAAAGTGTTATACAACAACGCTTTAGGATATATGTATACACGTGTACAATGTACATGGGTAGGCTAAGGTAGGGTAGGGTAGGGTAGGGTAGGGTAGGGTATGGTAGGGTAGGGTAGGGTATGGTATACCCCATAGGGTAGGGTATACCCTATAGGGTAGGGTAGGGTAGGACAGGCAAGATAGAAGATGATATGCATGGTTTATAAGTGAAGGAAGGGAAGATACTTGTACTAGAGAAGCAGAAATATAGGAGGGAAAATGCGAAGAGTATATTGAGGAATGAATAATAGATAGTATGCGATAATCAGAGTATTGGTATGAGGAAGTAAAGGAATGACCTCGAATACGTAGGTTATATGTTGTACAGATTGATGAACGAATAACTCGATTTAGGGGATATATAGAGGATAATGGAATATTGATGAGGTGTGAGGAACAGTAATATATATTTGATCTATATAACACCTATAGGTGAGAGGACAAGGGAATTAACTAGAGATTTAGTAAGAGATACAGTAATTGATTTTCATATTTTTCTAATTCTAAAAAGTTGATAATTTGCATATTTAGTGATGGCAGTAATATGAGGAATAAAAGAAAGAGTATAATCAAAAATTACACCTAAGTTGGATGCAGTAGGAGAAGGAGAGATTACAATATTATCGATAAGAAAAGAATTACAGTAAGTAGGAGATGGATAAAGATTCAACAATGTCATTTTGGAGTCATTTAGGAGGAGATTATTAAAAATAAGCAATTCTTTAATATATTAATGTCATCATATATATATATATATATAATACAATAGGTTCAAGATATAATACAATAGGTTCATAGTTAACTATATAACTATACTACGGTGAGATGAGGAGGAGTTAGTACTACTACTACTACTACTACTATAGTAGTACAAAAGTAGTAGTAGTAGTTGTATACTACTACTGTTGTAAGGAAGTGTACACTGTATGACATATAGTGTACGTACAGTTGTGTCATTCTGATGAAGCAGCGTATTTTGAATTCCGCACGATGTTTTATCTTAAAAAAATATATTTCATAAACAATAGATATTTACATAAACAATATATATATATATATATATATATATATATATATATATATATATATATATATATGTGTGTGTGTGTGTGTGTGTGTGTGTGTGTAAGTGTTTATGTGTGTGTATTAACTATAATAGTATACTCATATTAGAATGTAGATTACCATATATTCGACGTAGATATTTATAATTAATGTATCTATATATACGGTATACGGACTCTCTAATTATATATAGAATATACATATATACAATAACTACTTGTCTATACAAGATACTTATTATGTTTACACACATAAATCTCAAACGAGATCTAAAGACCTATATATTATGTATTATAACGTGTTTGCACTTGCGGTATCGCCAGCACCAGCACCAACCAGCATGTCCGTATTACCTTATAAGGTCTTAAGCGTAGTTATTGAAAATACTTACTTATCCCGAGTGTTTCATGTATATACATAGCGAGGGAGCGAGGGAGGGAGGTACGTATGTCAGACGTGTATATAACTATACACGTCACGTGATATAACATACATGACACGTGATCACGCCCATGCACGATAACTATCAAATATACGTTGTGTGTATTCATATATACACACACTGTGTGAAACACACACACACACTATATCTTGTGTTTATCAATAACTTAATAATCGATAAATCAAAACACAAGAAAACAAATGTTACTATTTGTATTGTATTGTCCGGGACTCCTCGCAGTTATTTATAATATGTATAAGTCTATGACTTCAGGAGGGGTCCATTTGTATCCGCTATTTTTATTGTATTCAATATATATGGTATTTCAATAAATACATATCATTAATATATATATATATATATATATATATATTTAAAACTTTTCCCTCCTATTTTACATAGGCATCAGATGTATGACCTTTACCATATACGGTATACCGTATCCTTGACCTTGCAGTAAAGTAGTAATACAATAGTGTGATGTTATATATAACATTTTATAAGATATTATGTTATGTTATGTAATATGTTTATGTAATATATATATATATATATATATCAGAAATTATTCGATACTGGATACAATTGAATAACAATAAATGTACACGTATAATACAGCGCGTACTAATTCTATAGTTGTTTGCCTGGCATCATAAGTTGCCCCCGAATAATAGTGATTTTCAGTGTACCATTTTATTTGAAATAAGTAAATGTTATTCACATTACATCGATTAACAATTTGCAATTTACAGAATGTATGTCTGATCAATAACCTAGGTGTGCGCATATTTTGTAAATGTAACACATAAATACACCGCCTATCTTAATACATTGTAATTTCAGTGTCGCGAATCCCCTTAAGGGGATATCCCAATGGGACGGCCATTTTGTTGAATTAGCATGAATATAGATATAGAACGCATTGCCTCCGTATATTGAGTGTTTCTTAAAAATTATTTATTGAATTTAATAAAAAAAAATGTGTTACAGTTGTTTTCAAAACGCTCGTACCCCCTTTAAGCACGCAGGTTGACGACATCTCAGTTAGCGACAACAACACACGTCTATGTATCACGTGTCTATAACAACATTATCGTATGCTATAGTATTTAGTATTTAGTATTACTTTAGTATTATATACTATTATATTTGTGTATAATAAATCATCATCATCACCATCATTATAGTATAGTATACTATAGTACTAAACATGACTCGATGCTAACTCGATGAAATATACACGATAACGACAACATTGAAGTAACCAAGGACGAGCGTGCATTAGATAAGATAACAGATAACAGCTTCCTATAGGCGTGTGTTGGCCCTATAGATACCGTATCTATAGATACCGCGTAGGCGACATGGATTAGGAATGTGGCCGGCGTTCAAACACACGCAGTCACGTGACTGTATGTATAGCGGAGGGTAGTGATAAACTCGTGACCTTGAGTGTTGTGTGGAGGGCTGGTAACGGAGAGAATGTGCTACGTAGAGGTCATGTGCGCTAACTCGAGTATACAAAGATCATAGGGCGATCTCAGCCTATTATAATAGGGAAGTTCCCTATATGGAAGTGTAATGTTGACGATTAGTTTTAACAATAATCCCTTATATGGGTTCGGTAATATATAGGCCGAATTACTGTGGGGTGGAATGTAAACCAAATATTATGGTTAAATGTCTACGATTTTCTCATTATGTAAGGAACCTATATTCAAGTACGTGTATGCATTTGCTTAAGTATACGTTGGTATAAGTGCATGCATGTGTATGCTATAGCATATAGCTATATATAGCATGTACTATAGCATGTAGCATATAGGGAACGTGCAATGCATTAAAAGTCGTGCATTAAAAGGCTGGGATATCTCTCTGATATTTAATTGTGCTATCATATGTTATTTGTAATGTGTTCATATTGCACATCATGTATTACATATCATGTATTACATATCATGACTGTATTGTTGATCAAACTACTATTTCACATGTTTACATATTCAATTATATAAATAATATTAATTATTTAAAAATTAAATGGTTTACAAAAGTTCACCAATGATCGTATCACGTGATCATTGACAGTTAACTATTGGTAAACATTTATTTTATATTTTCTTTAAATACATTGAATTCATTAAATACAGAAACCTACAATTTATCGCATAGTGAACTATTATTATATTTTAAAAATTCGATTTATAATGATATATATATATCAAATTATAAATCGAATTATTTAAATATATTATATATAATATCATAAACTAGAAATATATATATACATATATATATATATATATATATATATATATATATATATATATACAGTCAACTCCCGATGAGTCGGACTCGCAAGGGACCGGGAAAAATGTCCGACTTAGCGAGATGTCCCACTTATCCGAGATTAAGAATACCATGCAAATAAGACATGAAATACGCAGCGCGAGTTAAATGGTTACCGAAATATGGAATTGTGCAACAATCAACAACATAAAATGTTGTATTCATTAATATTACTTACTAAAATTATAATATACATTATTTAAAGTAAACATTTCTGACAATTTATAAAAAGTCCGACTTATCCAGTATAAAAATCATAAAAATGACTATAATATGTGTCCGACTTATAGAAAAGTCCGACTTATCCAACCAACTTATCCGACTTATCCGATTAATTTAACATGGAACTAGATACAAATCCAACCAAACCAACTATGTGTGTCCGACTTATCGAGAATTCCGACTTATCCGTATATATATATATATATATATATATATATATATATATATATTATATATATAGACCTATGTATCATACTATAAGTATATAAATAACCTATTACTATAGAGGAACACCCAACAATAGTCTAGGGTGTGGTAGTCTATATTTAGATGTGTGTTCACCTGTGTGCTAACCTCATTGTTTAACTATCCACCGTTACATAACAATATTACGTAATGGTTTGCATATGCCTAATTAACACTTATAGGCGAGCCAATCGTAGTTACCTATAGTCTGTTGTTGTTTATGTTTATATAGTTAATTGTTTTATGAATATATGGTGCTAATCTTTAAACGGATTTTCTGTTAAGTTAAGTTTCTCTTGTTAATGTTCTATAAACATATTTAGTTTAGTAAAAGTTACTAAAAAGTAACGTTATAAATTATAAAAATATTCTATATATTTGATCTGCATACGTATATATCAGTATATAAACACACATATCTGCAGATATTCATTAATCACCGTATATATTAATTACAATTACATCATACATCTATATGATATATATTTCATATTTATTTAATATTTCAATAAATATGAATACGATAAATGTAATTTACTAATGTAAGTATACATGTATATTAAATATTATATAAATCCTTAATATATATATATATATATATATATATTAACTTAGTATATTAATATCGCACGTGTTAGCACCTACCACATGTGGTATACTTACATAGAGATAGAGGTTCTTTAAGTTAAAGTTATAGTTTGTACGCTTGTCAGTATACACTATAGTGTACGCTGTACGAGAGACGTGGGCAATGGCGGCACTGTCAGAGAGCTGTCCTATGGTGGCATATTACTATAGGTATGCTGCGGTTCCGTGCCTGGATATCCGTATCCGTGTAAGACCCTGGATCTAGCGCGATGCAGCATCTATAGATTACGAATACTTATAATTAGATATAATAAATGGGTATGTCGTAGGCCATATCAGATTATTATATTACAGTCAACTCCCGATAAGTCGGAATCACAAGGGACAGGGAAAAGTGTCCGACTTAGAGAGATGTCCGACTTATCCGATATTCAGAATATCATGCAAATAAGACATGAGATGCGCAGCGTGAGTTAAAGGATTACTTAAACGTGGAATTATGCAACAATTATGCAACATAAAATGTTGTATTCAATAATATTACTTACTAAAATTATAATATACATTATTTAAAGTAAACATTTCTGATAATTTATAAAAAGGCCGACTTATCCAGTATAAAAATCGTAAAAATAACAATAATATGTGTGCGACTTATAGAAAATTCCGACTTATCTAATCCAACTTATCCGATTAATTTAACATTGAACTAGATACAAATTCAACCAAATCAACTAAATGTGTCCGACTTATCGAGAAGTTCAACTTATCCGTAGTCCGACTTACCGAGAGTTGACTGTATATATATATATATATATATATATATATATATATATACAGTAGAAGCTCGGTAACTCAACATGCCGATAACTCAACATTGCCGATAACTAAACATCCAAAAAATATTTGGTTGGATTCGTATCTTTTACATGTTAACAAAAACCCTATTACTCAACAAATATAACTCAACATACAAATAACTCAACATCATTTTTATAATCCTATCCTATACATTACATGTAAATATACATCCGATAACTCAACATTTATGAAAAATCAAAATATCACAAACATATGTTGTTGGATTCGTATCTTTTACATGTAAAACTACATTGGTCAACAAATATAATTCAACATACATTATTCAACATGGTTTTATTTAATAATATATGGATATAAATATATAAACGTAAAAATACAATTACAATTATTATATTATCATACGAGTACTATTTTGAATGCATTTATGTGAACAAAACATTAATTAAGTCATTAATTTATACATCCGATAACTCAACATACTCGCTAACTCAACATGAAAACTCCGTCCCGTCAATGTTGAGTTATCGAGCTTTGACTGTATATATATATATATATATATATATATATATATATATATATATATTGGTATTATATATTCGGTATATAATTTATTTATTATATATATTATTTATAAATTATATATAAAATATTATTAAATATATTTGTTGAATATAACATTTAAATTGAATTATTAAGTTAACTTAATTATTATTAATATATTAATTACGTATACGTCACACACATGTGACCTAACGGCTATACTAACTAGCTATCTAAGTTAACCCCTACATTAAATGTATACGTCATGGATCACATGATTAGGTACATTGTTATATCGGGGTTATAACCTATATTATATAATATTGTTATATACTGTTATAATATATATATATTCCTCCGCGGTTATATTCCTATGGGCGGTGTGGTACGCTTGTTTTTAATCGCATAGTTATGTTATATGCATCTATAGATATGTTATATGCATCTATAGTTATGTTATATGCATCTATAGATATGTTATATGCATCTATAGATATGTTATATGCATCTATAGTTATGTTATATGCATCTATAGTTATGTTATATGCATCTATAGTTATGTTATATGCATCTATAGATATGTTATATGCATCTATAGATATGTTATATGCATCTATAGATATGTTATATGCATCTATTGCATACAAACATAGATTTATAGTTTACAATGTAAACTATAAATCTATGCATACAAAGCACTATTCTATATCCCACATCCCATGTTATATCTAGGCCTGCCTCGAGTTCTCAATCCGTATATTTCCGACAAATTAATTATATTTATACTATAAAATATATATGTATCTATTACGGTAACTGTATTACATGTTATATTGCCACAGTAATGTTAAGTAGCAGATAACATACTAAGTAATGAATAACTGTTATTGTAAATATCAACTTTTGATATATATATATATATATATATATATATATATATATATATATAACTATAGTTATATAATTGCTGTATTTTAACCTACATTGAATTAAAGAATTTGTTTACACTGAATGAGTGGACTTTAGTCTAATTACAAATAATCAATTATCTGTTCCGAGTACTACTTATTGTAACCCTATTTAAAATGAATATATACCGATAGGTTATCTGGTTATAATTAACCCTTTCCCCTTCACAGATTTCTCCGAATTCGCCGGCGTCGCGTATCGGCTTGAAGAGGAATGACGTCATCACGGAAATAGGAGACACGCCCACCGAAGGGATGAGTCAGATGAACGCATTGGAATTAATCGGACAGTATGGTCTCAGTATCATACTTACTATCGAAAGGTAGGATCGCCGTATATTTACATCAGCATTAGAATTGTGTCTATGATAGTCGTCGTAAAACATTGCTTATAATTAACATTGGTTTATATTTATAATTTGATATATCATATATATATATATTTATGTATACGCGACTAATACAAAATACATAAGATAACATAACTTACCTATAATAACATATTAACTTACCGTTTATCCCGTCGTTAATATAATAATTAATATTGAAGTATAATTTAAACAAATAACCTAAAATATTACTGAAACTATAATATATAATATACAAATGTTAATATAAATCATAATTTAATAAACACTAATACAATAAATATAACAAGTTATTGTGTGTATGTTTTTATTGTTATTGTTATTGTTATTTGGTGGAGTCCTTTCATCCCATCCAGGAACTTTGATGAAGTTGTCACTTATAACCATATATGGTTATAAACATATATGTGGCTATATAGATTATAATATTACATTATAATGTCCCTTCGAAGCCGCTATCATGTTAAGGCATCCATGGTTTTAACGAGAGCAGATCATTTATGTATACACAATTATATAAGATCACTTCTAAATAATATTTTAAGACCCATTTTATAAAATTAATTAATGGTCCGGACGAGGCTCGAACCCGTGTCCTACTGCTTGTTTGTATGACGCCTTAAGGATAATTAGCCACTGAGCAACACAGGCAGTTAATATATATATATATATATATATATATTCTATATATATATTTTATATCTAAAATATATTGAAATAAGTTATATACTATTAACATACTATAGTATATAGTTATCTGTAGATAAATATAAGTAAGTATTCTATACAATATATTGTATAATCTACTATTGTTATGATTGGAAGAGTGTGTTAGCTATATGTGTGTGTGTGTGTTTGTGTGTGTATGTGTGTGTTTGTGTACACAATTGTGTAACTATAGTTGTAAAGTATACTTTTCGCTACTAAATAGTAATACATATAATGATAATATTTAATTTAGAATAATTTTAATACAAAATATTGTAAACTTGATAAGTGATAATTTAAATCTACCGCGTAAAGAAAAGTATAACCAATAACTATAGATGACAGGCTTCATTCACAGATAGTAAAAGTGAATATATGCCATATGTAAATGATATGAATACATGTAATGAATATATTGTATTAATCTGTAGATGAGTACACAATTGATTTCTAGGTAACGGTGGTGGTAAGATGTACCTGTAGAATATCAGATATCATACAGGTATCGGATCACGATCAAAGGGATCAATAATATCTGTTATCTATCGATATTGATTATTTAAAATGCATTGTTTTAATAGTGAAGATGTGTTGTATTTATTCGTCTACGGAATTAACGACATACAGGGGAAAGTATACTTACGGTTATAACCTAATACGGACACTTTAACAATAAATGGTCTTAACATTTTATTACTCATTATTTTTATTCAAAAATTACAAAATATTAAAATTATATGATTATGGATATTATTATGATTTTTAAATTTTATTTAATCTTTTAATTCCATAGATAACGGGGGTGTCCGTATTCGGTCCCATTCCGAATACGAATACCCTATAGTGAACATATATGTTATAATACGGACAGTGTCCGTCGGACACCCTATTTACCACTAGATAAACTATATATTATTGATGAATCAATCATACAAATTACAATTACATTATTTATAATTAATTTTATGAATAATTTATTCTAATTTAATTAGTTAATAATTTATTTATTTTTATTATTTTTTAATTAATAATACAATTTAAGTATCTATATAATACAAATTGTAGATTTAGCTTTACTAGTGGTATTACTATTATGACGCACGCGATTATTATGAAATTCAGAATAGTTCACACGCTGCGCGCTGATAGGGTGTCCGTATTAAGACATTTAGAGTGTCCGTATTAGGGACTTATATGACCTCTAGATATATGCTTATAACTTAATGAATATTTGATAAAAAATATAAAAATTATATATATATAATTTTCAGAATGCTTCATTTTTTTTAAATATAGTGTTATATTTTTTATCGATTCATTTGTATATTCTTGAGAAGGTTTTAAGTTGAATTTTATTTTCATAAATTTAAAAACGTAATAAAAAAATCAGTTTATTGGATATATCAGCAATATTTTGTATAATTAAAAATTAAAAAATACTTTGTTAGACTATTTATATAATTATGAATATTTTATTCATTACATTTTTTTTGTAGGATTTATGGTTTCTGAGATACCGAGAGTGTCCGTATTCGGTTACTTTCGCCCAGATATATATATATTGAATTGAATTGAATTGTTTATTTAAACACCAATATAGCGGGTGCCCTCTCTGGTGTATAATAATAACGAAAAATAATAAAAACAAACGAATAGAAAATACAAAATAACAAAAAATTAAATATAAAAAATTAAAATATATATACATATATATTTTTTCCTGCTACAATAAGCACGTATATATATATATATATATATATACGTACAGTTTAACACTTGTGATGTACTTATTATAGCAGGAAACTTAGTCAGATTAACATATGAACATATAGTATACTATATGTATACAGTTAAGGGGGTATCCCACTACCAGTATACTGTAAATATATTTATGGATTTATGGTTTCTGAGATACCAAGAGTGTCCGTATTCAGGCACTGTCCGTATTCGGTTACTTTCGCCCACATGTATATATATATATATATACGTATATATATATATATATATATATATATATACGTACAGTTTACCACTTGTGATGTACTTATTGTAGCAGGAAACTTAGTCAGGTGAACAGATGAACAGACTATATGTATACAGTTAAGGGGGTCATATCCCACTACCAGTATTTACGGAAATAATGTCCGGAAATATCTGCTAGAAAATCACTCTCTAGCAAGTTAACTACAATTGTAGTGGGATACCACCTTACTTTCTGGTAAACGAAATATAGTAACTTTAAAGGGGATATCCCACTACAACTTACTAGAAAATCACTTTCTAACAAACATTTCCAGACATTATTTCCGTAAATACTGGTATTGGAATGTGACCCCCTTTACACCTCTATACATATGTACACAGTTGTGTCTTCGTAATGTATTAACTGACCACTGACCATATGTCCGTAATATCACGTTTCCCGCTAGGCAAAAAGCACACCCTTATTTTTTAAATTATAATAGTTATTTACATAGTAGATAATAATTAAAGCTATATATAAATATATATATATATATATGTAATAATGAGTGGCCGAAATAAGTGTTTGCAATATAACACCACTAAAAATGATAGAGGAACGTTGTATTTACTCTGTATTTATAAATCAAAATAAAAAAAACCATACACTAATGCTGTTTAACATACATACAGAATTACAATACGGAATAATACAATATAATGTTTTACAAACCTCCACGTGTCAAGGTATAATCAAAAATGAAATAATATTATTAAATCTAATATAATTCAGATTATATTATTTCTACGCGACGGTTCATTGGTCCAACCAATTCTATAAACTAAATAACACTAAATAAAAAAACACAAAAATCAATATACATAAAATCAATATTTCTACTTTTAATTATTACATAAAAGAAAACAAAAATATAACCAATTAAAAATATATAATAAACTAAATAATATTAACTAAAAACACAAAAATCACTAGACGAAATTAACATTTATAAGTATTACATAATACACAAATAAATAAAATAACTAATTAAAAATATATAATATAAACTTAAAAACAACTATATAACCATATAAGATGTTAGTCTGTTACATATATATATATATATATATATATATATATATATATATAGATAATGTTATTATATTAACGAATAATGATTATTTAAATTAAATCTAAATCGATTATTAAATGTTCTCTTTACACGTGTATATTTTGTTTGCATCATGTTCCTAATGTTCGCATCGCAATCAGCGTCATACATGACCTATATATAGGTTATAACTCATATATTATGACTCGTAACGCAGTGGTTGTGTGTCATCGTATTTGTCTGGTTGTCGACGTTATTCAAATAAATCAAATACTATAAAAATAAGAATGTAAATTTATTCGACGTCACTCTAATATTTAAAATAAGTAATACTATTTCAAATAAAATATATTAGTATTATTTGTATTATATAAATATATATATGTGTGTATATTTAGATATACATAGAGAATGAATACAAACTAATCAGTGATTATTCGTAATGACTGATTATTCGTTATCTTAAGATATTCGTTAGTAAATCATGTAGAACGTACAGAAGTATTACATATTTCTATCACGACATCATACATTAGGTTATAAATAAACTATGTAGATAATAAATACTTGCGTATTAATTCTCTGATGTCGATGTTAATGGATATTTAAGAGAAAAAAATGTAATGATATTGCTTAGAAAAGAGTATAAACAGCAGGTCGTAAATCCTATGCAATGTTTTATATTTAATTATCTTTAAAATGTTTATTTACTATATATATACATATATATATATATAAATATATATTATTATTGTAATTTTGTGGAGTCCTTTAATCCAATCCTGGAATTTAGATTTCTGAAATATTTATTCCATATTGTGTCATTTATAATTCATTATTATAAGATACTTTATATACAAAATAGAACAAAATATTGCTATGAAAGTATAAAATATAATTTATACTTCCATAGCAATATTATATTTTATGTTGTTCTTTTCCGTGTTCTTTTCGATCTCTAGCTTTATTTTTAATCCAAATACAACAAATTTATATATTTGCACACGTGTTATAGGGGAACTGAAAATAGAAATATAATATAATTGTTTTATAGGCCAATATATATATCTTCATCTTCGGATAAATCATCTGCTATCAAATGTCCAAGCGATTATATGACCTAACAACATTTAAACATAACCTATCACCTATCACCCATATAAAGTTAATGTATTATGATCATCTAAACTATGATCAATAGGCAATGTTACAAATGTATTAATATGTTATTACGATCAAACGTATGACATAATTCTATTAATAACTGCAAACCACTCAGTGAAGATAAAAAAAAGTGTAGCATCACCACTGTAACGAACACTCTTTGTTACGTTATCATTTATCATTATTACATAATGGAACAATAACGTGTTTTGCTATTGTTCAGTTTACTAATCATACGTTTACAATACGATAAGTTATCAATTAAAACATATATATAGCAATTGTGAAATATATATCTATATAATTATTTTAATAATATAATACTTGTAAGAAAATGTTTTTAAATAGGTATGTATTATTATATTATTATTTAGTATGTATACAGTGTATACTATACATGTATATATATATATTTATATAACACCTTCATTAATTATTATCTATTCTAATTAGATATTGTTATGCAATATATATTATTTCTTGATTAATATTAACATATATGTAGTAGTTGTTACAGTTGGTGAAATAAATGTTCGACACTTTCGTGATTCTAGTCAATTCATGTCGGCTATTTTCAAATATTTGTATACAAATATATATATCATATTATATGATTCATATATGATATTATGATTGCAACTTTTAGATCTTATTTTAACACTGCTATTCAAACATCGTCACATGTTACAGTTTATCATCGAGCTATATGTAACTTATACATGAAGGTTACATAAACCAAGGCTACTGTTTTAATTCTATTAATTCAATTGTTAAATTTAAATATAAATGTTGAATATATATCTAGCTGTATCTAAACATATACATATGTCTAAACGATATTCATTGTATGACCTTTAAAACAATAACAATACTGCAAAGCGAAGTTATTCAGATCAGGGTCAAATAGATATCATCCGATATATACATATATTGATATTGGAAGTAAATATGGATACATTAATTGTTATATGAAAATTCTTAACAATATTATTTATATATAAATTCAGTATAATAAATATATTTAACATTTAATTTGTATATTATGTTAATAAAGAGTTATAATTAGTGATTAATAATCCTATATGCACATGTAAAACTAAAGTCATCAAAGCTTGAAGTCTCCAATAATTGTGTTGATGATTTGAAAACAAGCCAATATTTGAAATGTTAGATATCTAGAATCTTATATATATATATAATAAACCCATTTATTGAGGCAATATAGTATACTAGTATTATTACGCGATAGAGGTTATATGACATTCTTGTAGGTCAATAATAAACACAGATGAACAAATATTACAATATATAATTAAATGTAAAATATAATATATTATAAAGAAAATAAATGCTAATTGGATTATTTCATTAATATTAAAAGCCAAATATATCAAATTAAATGTCATAATAAACAATATAATAACATTAATATAAAAATTTAAAAATGCCATTATCGAGTAATTACTTCATCTTGTTTAAAATAAAGTAATGTACATAAATATAATAAATAAAATAAAATATATATAAATTAAATAGTTATAAAATATATAGTTGATCAAAATATATAAAAGATGTGTAAGGTATACCTATATATATAACATAAATAATCAACCAGTTATATATGCAGCATATAATACAATGAAATATAATTATATGTTAATCTTCTAGTAAACGTATTTATATTATTGAATAATTTAAATATATTTTCGAGAAGATTCCACAAAAATGCCTATTATAAGTTATGCAACATCTTTCAATTATATTTAGACGGAAAGAAGAAATACATAATATATATATATATATATATATATATATATATATGACTTTATTTATATTACACATGCGTATAATAGTATAATTTAACGCGTTTAATAATTTTATACGCGATATTCTATAACGAGTTATATAATAATTAATTAGTACATAGACATATGCATTCTTCTATTAATAACTTGGCATTCGTGATGTAAGCAGTCATATTGTTTATGGCGTATTATTCGCATGATGAAATCATTATGCAATGCATTCACCGCAAACTAATTGTTTGTATGCGTTAACAACGTATCGCGGCACTTTCTATTGTTATGTGTGTAAATATAGGGGAAATCTCCCATTATCGACCCCCTCCTAATACCTACCCACTATCGTATCTCAGTAACTATAATACATATCAAAACTTACATATACACGAAATATTAGTAATGTAATGGTAAATCTGAATAAGTATTTTGTTTTTCAAAATATTCAACCCTATAATTGTTATTTGATATAATGTAATATTCTGGTTTTACTTTTTAAATATTTAAATAATAACATTATTTAAATCATTGCAAATATATTATTAATTAAAAGAAAATGTAATACTATGCATAATATTGTAGATTGACTAAATGTTCATAAAAATTACATAAATAATTTAATTTGAATAATTATTATCAAATATATCTTAATTATATCAACACATGTGATTTTGCTATTACCCATTACCCCTTAAATTATCCTAATAATTACCCCATGTGATTTATAATATCCAATCAAAATTGATATTTTGTTTATTTTTAAATTGTTCGTAATGTGTGTGTATATCATATTAATATCGTTAATATTACTATACAATGCTTATTTAGTATATGTAATTATATTCATATGCAATTAATTTAAAGTTTAATAAACAACCTATAGGTATATAACTGCATATATGCAGTTTAATATAAATTTAATTTAAATATTAAACTTAAATTTAATAGTAAATAAATTGCGTGCGTTTTGTAATGCATTAAATCTATTTATGTCTGCTATTTTGATTTGATATCATAATACTATAATTATTTCTACCATGAGTATTTTAAATGGGTCGGTATTAGACACATGTATCCAATTACCGACCCCCTTTTTATTCTTAGTCAATATAGTTATATAATAAATGTTAAATATACAATTTATTTATTACTATAATATTACCATAAATACAAAATTTCAAATAAATATATTGAATATTGAATAAGTTATTACAAATAATAATGTAGTGGTCGGTAATTGGAGACTTTCCCCAATTACCTTTATATATATATATATATACAAGAAATATATACAGAAATATATACAGTATATATACATAAACCTGCAGGTAACATGTAGGATAATCTGTAGAACAACCAAATAATGCACCCATAAAACAACCTAGGTTAAATAACCCATGTTGTACCCACAAAATGACATGGCTTAAATAACCCATAATATAGCTACACGTGAATAACCGGCGTTAGGGTTCCCGGGAATGTTCCCCCTTGATCCCACCGGCATTATAATACCCTATAGGGTTCCCACATTATCTATTATGTAAGCGTAAACATTAGTATAACGTGTAATCCGCCCTTAAGTATATACTTATTATAAGATTGTATTGGTAAATTAATAAATTAAATTAAATATATAAATATTTCAGAAATATATTATAATAATTATTACATAATATATTTAACATATTTTAATAAATTCTGATAAATATATAATTATATATAAGTATATGACACAAGTATATATAGACACAAGTATATGAGTGTGATATATTTGTGTAGATATAATTATATATAGTTGTACCGGTTATACTGGTATTATTATATAGAATTTCCTACAGATGTATTTTTAAAAAATACTAGAGCCGACAATATTAATTTTATAGATAAATTATTTTGTTTAATAATAAAATATAATATGTTATCTTTTCTTTATTTTAACATATGTAGGTTATATTAGTACTAATGTAAATTAAATATCAAGTATTATTTTAATTTTATATTCAAGTTAATATTCGGAATTAATAAATAAAGTTACTATTTTGAAATATAAATTGATACATCTTATGGTTTTTCAAAAGTATAACAATGTCTATGTTCAGCACATTGAACAATGACTATATTCATCATTATATTGATTAAAATAATTATATTGATAATTAATAGTATATATACAATACCATTGGAAACCATGTTAAAGTAATTGTTAAATATAGAACAATGATTAAACATGTTATTAACCTATAGGTATATAATATATATATATATATATATATATATATATATATATATTAAAATATAACTATTACTGAATTTAAGTTTTAAATATAACTAATATGAAATCTATTTTTATATTGTAATATATGAGTCACAAGTTAAACAATTATCTGATAATACATATATAATTACGAGCATAATAGTTGTATTTCGACCAGAAATATATACGTTTAAACGATATTATTGTATGTATAGAAAATATGTATATAACCCAAGTTATTGTGTATATTTATCTGAGGTTATTTAACCCAATATAAGTTCATCACTGACACCCACTTAAAACCTCTTTCTATTAACCCATGGGTGTTATAACCCGTTCATAACTTATGACTCATGAGATATAACATCCTATTAGTTGGTTATTTGGGATATAAGCTAACGTATCGATTAGCATTATATTGACATTTTTG
>OZ025242.1:60041819-60084319 GCA_964019155.1 Osedax fenrisi
GCATTTTCAGTTAATTATTGAAATAGTTGTAATTTTAATTTAATGCGGGTGTTGAGCGCGAGACACCCGCATTAAGTTATAAATAGAGTATATGTAACGCCCTTTGGTAAAGGTTTATATTCACGAATATAAATGCGTATAATGTTTTTTAATTAAAATGGTATATAGAGAAAATTTTATAATACGATCTTATAGTATTAAACTTAAAATTGAAAAATAATAACTTCTGTCGATTCAGAATTTTAAAATATTAATTTATTATCGTTTAATCTGGTATATTTAAAGTCATCTCAATTCTACTTTATATATTTGAGTATTACTTTATTTTAAAGCATAATTATACGTTGATTTTTTCCACATATGTGTATATACATACTAGTTATATGTGGTTTAAATTTGAAGCGATTCGTATGTGTATTTAGTGAAATATCATCGATTTTGTTGTCACGTGACAATCGGGGACGATTTTTAGGATGGGGACGAAGTATTATATGACACCGGCTCTCATTAAAACCTTAATGTGGAAGGGGCTTATAATGGATATTATGGCTATTTTAATTATAAATAAAAAAATCCATCTAATTTCCTGGATGGGATGGGAAAGGGCTCAACCAAAATAAAATAACATGTATACATGTTATGTTTATATATATATATATATATATATATATATATATATATATATGTATTCAGAAATTATTTAGAATAATATATATATTATAGATAGTCTATAGACTAGATTAGTCTATAGACAAAGAAATAGAAAGATAAATAAATTACAAAGAATGGCGTCAGCTGTAGATAACTTACCTAGAGAAGAATAGAATGTTATACAATAGAATAACGACGAAGTATTGCCTATAGGCGGCCATACTATAAGTCACGTGACTACGCCGACACCTTCAGAGACTATATAGCCCTATATAGAGGGCTATATAGCCCATATAGGCGCGTATGTTGACAGCATATGTTGACGGGGTATTAGTTAAGGTGTGATGTGTGGGGCGAGGTGCAGAATAACTCTAGCCACGTCGCTGCCACTTTAACACTTGTAATTTAGTAATTGGCCATTTAAAAACACAAAAAAAATAATATTAATGGCATCATTTAATTATTCAAATGTAACATTTTTTAAATATTTTATCTATTATGTATATGTGTGTGAATATATGTGTGTATGTGTGTGTATATAATAAACACCTTTGATTGATTGCTATATCACGATATATATATATATATATATATATATATATATATCGTATGATCACTCAATACCGGTTAATAAACCCTTTGCATCCGACCCGTTGATTTCTGTTGTGTTACAATATGCTGAGATGTGCTTTCTGTTGAGCAACTTTTATGATACTACTACATATCATATATTAGTCCATTTTATTATTTAAATGTATCAACATTATATAGTGAAATGTTTTCTTAATGATAAGATTTTTTAAAAAAAGTGTCATATCATAGCTTTCAAGTTAATTGGTATAATATAATCTTATATGAAGTTTTTTTTTAAATAAACTTAATTATATAATATAATAAATTATATTAATTAAAATTGAAAAATTAATATCATTTGTGTTATATAATAAATTCATTTTAATATATAAAATAGCTTGAATATTTTATTGTTTATAATACTAAAGTAAATATAATCGTAATAAATAGTTATTTCAATAAAAAGTATTTTATATCAATGCAGAATTTCAAATTTGATAAAAATGTAGATAAATATTACCATTAATTATAATTAATAATTAATAATAAATAAATAATAATAAATAATTATTTATGTTGTAACTTTTTAAAGAAAAATAATGTATGGCTAATTTTTCGCAATTATATAAATAAAACCTGCATAGTAATATTAAAATTGGCGGAAGTATACGATACAATATTATTTACACCGATAATACAACATTATTATGTTACTTTTTATTTTAAATTTAAAAATCTAATAATTGTAAATTATTCAATAATGACTCAATTTATATAATTTCTTCAGTGTATTGTTGTTTTATATAGTGTTACTACTAAGGGTGACTAAATGTATATATAAAATATTTATATTATATACATTAGTAAAATTATGAAAAAACACATTATATACAAATAGTATACTCATACTTTTGTATTATATTTACTTTATACATAAAGTGTATACACTCATTTTACTACTATGTATTAAATAAACTTCAAACAACAAAAGTTGACAAAAATACACGCATTATTATACAATGATTCACATTCCATCCGGTAAACCTTCGTCAATAGTTATGTCATAATCATCATCATTAAAGCGCCAACTTCAAAGTGAGAACGAATAATCTTAGAAAAACTCCATATTTTAATGTTTCTATACTTGCGGATGTTCATTGATTATACAAATGTGTATAAACACATTAACGTGTATTAAACTCACATAAGATAGTATATTATTATGCTGCGAATGTTCATTGATTATACAAATGTGTATTAAACTCACATAAGATAGTATATTATTATGTTGCGGATGATCATTGATTATACAAACGTGTATAAACACATTATAATGTGTATTAAACTCACATAAGATAGTATATTATTATGCTGCGGATGTTCATTGATTATACAAATGTGTATAAACACATTAACGTGTATTAAACTCACATAAGATAGTATATTATTATGTTGCGGATGATCATTGATTATACAAACGTGTATAAACACATTAACGTGTATTAAACTCACATAAGATAGTATATTATTATGTTGCGGATGATCATTGATTATACAAACGTGTATAAACACATTAACGTGTATTAAACTCACATAAGATAGTATATTATTATGTTGCGGATGTTCATTGATTATACAAATGTGTATAAACACATTAACGTGTATTAAACTCACATAAGATAGTATATTATTATGCTTCGGCGAGTGAACATTCCAGTTCCCCTCGCTAACTCTTCAAACGTAAATCATCCCTTAATAAGGATATAATACACTTAACCCTTATAATGATATAATACAGTTAACCCTTATTAAGGTTATAATACAGTTAACACTTATAAGGATATATCCTGATGTTCCTAATAATGTTCTCTTTTATTACCACTAATATATTCAGTAGTAGCGTTAAATAATATCACCATATCACGTTCAAATACTTCGTTTAAATACTTTCTTTACTCGTTATTAGCTTAATATCCTCTTCATATTTTCACTTACCCAACATTACCTACTATTTGTCCTTAACTATTTGTCCTTAAAGCTACTAAATCTAAGTGACTGTAAAAATCCTGTTAAATTTTCTCTATTTGTTCATATCTACAAAACTATTTTAAATGTTCGCTGATATATAAAATAATAAAACTTTTCCAAAATATTTTAAAATATCACACATCAAAACTATTCTCAAATTCCTTCTCTCGATCATACTCTTTTTAATAAATTTCATTTAATTGTAACCGTTATCCTTTATAAAATATAAAGTTATCGCATTATTAAACATAAACAATTAATACACTAGTGTTGCGTAACTAACTTGTGCTGAACCTCACTCAAATGTAATTGATAAATTAATCCCATCAACTTTCCAATTATCCTCAACTAATAATCAACAACAATACACTCATGATGAGTGACTCACCTTTCATTCATCCTCAATAAGACATACGTGTCTTACTCTCGACTCTCAACTTAATATCTTACCTTATGTTTATAATATATGTAGATAATATAATCTATACTGTATATGCTATTTAGGCTATATATATGCTATATGTGTATACATGAAAACTCTCTGTATTTGAACACATCTCACTACAAAATATTCCTCCATCTTCGTAAACTATATCGTACCTTTTGTACTCGAATGATGTACTAATGTACTTAATGTACCTACTTCCTTAGTCCTTATAACCTAGACCACACTTTTTAAATGATAATCGGTTAAACATCTAGCTCGCTATACTATATATTCCGCTTCTATGTTTATATCTCTCTACTCTAATTCGGCTTAAATTTTAAAAATAGATATTTATTCAAACTTCCCACTCTTATAGTCTTACTTGTAAAAAAATTCGATTTTATTTACACACATAAAAAAACTGTATATCTTACTACTCTAATTAATATCATTTATTCATTATTATCCTAGAGGTCAACTGTAGGTCATCCAGTTTGACCACAACACAACACTTATATTACTAAAATGCATTATTGTTGATTATTTAAGTAGGAATTCCTGACCTATTAGATATGTTAACAAGTCAGCAAATGTTCGTTATCAACTATAACAATATTTACTACGGTATTTACTAGGACGGTATTGGTGATTCCATTTCTAGTTTTATTTATTTGTATAACATTTATGTAGACTTACAAAACTAAAGTTCAGAGGACAAATATAATTTTGAAGTGTAGGGGAATGTAATCGAATACGGACACTCTCTGTATCTCAGAAACCATAAATCCTATAAAAATATTTTTAATGAATAAAATATTCATAATTATATAAATAGTATAAATAAGTATTTTTTATTTTTTAATTATTCAATATATTGCCGATATATCCAATAAACTGATTTTTTATTACGTTTTTAAATTAATGAAAACAAATTTCAACTTAAAACCTTTTCATAACAATATATTATTAAAAACTAAAGCATTATAAATATTATATACATAATTGTTATATTTGTTATCAAATATTCATTAAGTTATAAGCATATATCTAGAGGTCATATAAGTCCCTAATACGAACACTCTAGATGTCTTAATACGGACAGTGTCGGATACCCTATAACCAATCAGCGCGAGGCTTATGAACTATTCTGGTGTTCATAAATATAGCGTTCGTTATAATATTAATACCATCAATGAAGCTAAATCTGAAAATGTTATTATTTATAATACTTAAATTGTATTATTAATTAATAAAATAATAAATATTAATTACTAATTAAATTATATTGAATTATTCTTAAAACTAATTATAAATAATGTAATTGTAATTTATCTGAATGGTTCACCAATAATATATAGTTTATCTAGTGATACACAGGGTGCCCGTATTCGGAAATGGGTACCGAATACGGACACCCCAATTATATATCGAATAAAAATATTAAATAAAATTTTAAAATCACAATAATATCTATAATCATATAATATTAATATATTGTAATTTTTGAATACAAATATTGAGTCATAAAATGTTATGACCATTTATTGTTAAAGTGTCCGTATTAGGTTTCTTTCCCCTTCTAAATATTACTAAGTAAGGTCTATTTTAATTGAAGAGGCAGGGTTTAAACAGTATCAAACTACATGTACGTATGATGCCTTAGCCTGATGAGCTAACCACGCATATATATATATATATATATATATATTTGTTTGTGTATGTATTTGTGTATACACATATATGTGTATGTAGAATGTAATGAATCATTCGTATCTGTATTATGTTAATCATGATTGACGTAACGACATGTTATGTCATGATCAGAGTGAAGCTACCTTACCATGTATACAGGGGCCCTTATAAGGCCCATATCCTGTATTATGTAATATCCCCTTCTTAAATCGGGATATGACTCTCTATACTATCTAAATATAGATTTATGTAATGCACCCTATAGGCGATATATGTGTACACGTGCTATATTTAACCTTACGCAAATATAACATATGTTATTTATAGATAGTATTTCTAGATAAATATAATAATTATAATATTTGAAAAATAAATTGTATTTGTACTGAATTATTAATAATAGTATATATACTCATAATTATTTATACAATATATATATATATGCACATTATTTTTTTTATTATATATAATGTAATTTATTTGTGTACAACAAAAACCTTTATTTAGAAACCGGTTTCCTGTATATATGACTAGTTAACTTCATTGATTTGCTAGATTACAATGTATCTACAATTTTTATATATATATATATAGAGAGATTTATATATAGATATATATATATATATATATATATATATAATTAAAATCTATTTATAAATATAAATATTAACTAAAAAAGTAATTCATTTTCATGAGTGTTATTTTCAATTTAATAAATGATCTAGGGGTTGTATACATTATACATTACGTATGCCTGTCGAGTGATCATTAACCAAATTAGTTATGTCATTAATATGTAAATATATTATATACATCGAATAAAAAGCGGCATAACATGGACACGTTATGCCTACACGAGTATGCATACACATACATACACACATACACACACATACACGCATACACACACACGCATACTCTCTATGTAATGTTATGCTGTTTTGTTGACTACCGCCAAATATGAATTCTATAAATAGATTGTAAACTACCGCAATTATTTCGCAGGCGACTAGTAGCAGCGCTATCAAGAGAAGCGACACAGTACCACCAGCCAGCCGATCGTACCAGACCTATAATCTCAACGGAGCACCGGAAACCAATAGAAATAAGCCTCAGGTATAGCATACGTCTAGTAGTGTTACAGTAGTACGTGTACGTATCGCTAAATGCATTATGATATATTAATATGATAATGTTACGAATTATTATTTTAATTATTAAAAATTTTAAAATAGATTATAATTTAAATGATTTTAAATAATTATAAATATATATATATATATATATATATATATATATATATATATACTAGTATACCTTATATATATATAACCATATACTGTAATGACATAGGAATTTGTTTAGAACATACCTAATTAAATTAATTAAGAAATATTTTCTTTTATCTATGGTTAATATACTTAACTAAATAGGACCATTTATATAATATTAAATATTAAATATATATATATATATATATATATATATATATATATATATATATATATATATTGTATACTGCATATAGTGTATTATATTGTATAGTATGCAATGTATACAGTTACAACTTGTATTTATATATAATAAATTAATAGTAAAAGTATATGTATGTATGCTATAAGCGATGCTATAACTTTAGTGTAATCTATATTGTTTACAAAATGTACGTTACGTTTACTACCATATATATATATATATATATATATATATTGTGTATGTATGTGTATGGGGTACAAAAATCACAGTTTATATTTACACCTATTCATATCAGTAAATATGTATATACATACGTTATACAGCACAACTATAATTTCGAATCCAAAAACGTCAGATCCTTTTCAGTAAATAAACCATCGCCTTCTGGTTACAAATCTTTCTCAACCCAAAATAGCAGGTTTTTATTAATATATATATATATACTCAAAATCTACACCATTATTGTAGTAACGTATACGTTACTCTAACAATGTCGGTATATATGGGTAATTCTACTTATGGATATAAATAAATGTGGTTATATACACAATTTTAAATGAAATATATATTAAAACTTCTATACGGTTTTATTTACAAAAATCCAATATCAAAATGTAAAATTGCATAATATTTAAATTGATTTATAATTGTAATGATTTTATTGATTTAATTCTAAATAAATAAATCAAAATATTTAATTAATTCATCAATTAATTATAATTTAAATTAATTTAAATCAATTTAAATCAATACTTATAAACTTTAAGTCATTTTTGAATCTTTTTTAAGTCAACGAGAATGGTAATTTAATGGAATGTTACACACTATATTGTCAAGTCCAAGTATAATATATTTTCATTGAATACAAAATTAAATTATTTAAAAATAAATATATTTTAAATCAACATCTCTGAAACAAATGGTTAAGATGTTGTCTTTATATTATGTAAACAACCCTAATCTGAATTATTATGTAAGAGTAGTAGAAATTAAGTCTCATAATATTCTGTTTATCAGAATGAAATACTTCAAATGTTGTTTTTACCGATTAACTAAGTATTTTATTTAAATTTAAATATTTCTAAAAAAAAAATTATAAATACTTTACACATATGCATTTATTTTCTACAATTCGTATTTATATAACTTTTGAAATTGTTTATTATTTATTAAATAAATAAAATAATATGCACTCGAATTAGTATTTAAAAAATAACTTAAATATAATAATTTTATAGGAATCTAAACCTCATGTATAATCTATTTGTATAAAATAAAAATATAATGATATATCATATTGATTATCTATTAATTATATATGTAATATAATATTATAATATGTTATAGTATAGTGTATGTTAGTATATTATAGAATATATATATTTTATATAATATATTATGTACAATTTACTGTTAGAAATGTGTAACTAATTCAATATATCAATATGAAAACCATTAATTAAACCTTGATGTATGCGCCAAATTATATTATCTTTTACTGGAATCTAAATGTATAACACTATACTTTAAATATTGTATATATATATATATATATATATATAAGACCTATACACGTGAGTCATAGACAACATTAATATAAAGCACCGAGTAAGTTATTCGAGAAGTAGTTATGACTTACTATTCAATATTTCCATTAATTCAAACTATCAATTATGTAAACGAATAATAACAAATGTAACGACTTCTATAAATTATCACCATTATTTTCTAATGTTAAATTCTAATATTGTATTTCAGATGTATTCATAATAAATTTATATCTGCAGATATTATATATATATATTCTTATTAAATTTATGGTTACAATTTTGTGATACAAGCAAATAATAGAATTATGACATTAGGTGATCATAAATTGTTCAGATAGTTTATAAGAGTGCAACTCAACGCGGTTATCGTGTACGCGCGTGACAGGACGTGTTGAACACGTGATAACGTGTGTGTTATTTGGGCTACTTTAACACCGACAGTGAGATACACACGCTTATATTCTGTGTATACACCAATAATATTTATAATAATATATATGATAAACTGCAATGTAAATAAATAGTCGATTCGTAAACACTGTGATTACTAAACACTGTTATCGGCTTCCATTCACGAGTCACGTGATACAACGCCCCCACACCCCCCCACCCCTCCGCCCGCAATATATCATATCCGTAGACTTAGAATCGGGTATAATGTCTAATTATAATGTCTATGATCACATCGTATTCGCCCTTAAATCGTATGATATCGTATAGCGCGCGGTTATTCGTGGCTGTCGCTCTATAGTCTGTGTAAATATACTCTAGGGTGATAATTAAAAATCGATTACGTAATAACATCGATTAATATGACGTCACGGCGATGTTACCGATGATACGTCATATCGACAACAACGAATAATGACGACAGCTGAATAACATCGGAATCAATACGTCTAGTCAATCCTGCATTGTTGTTTGTGATGTTTCAATTCGCATTATATACGTGTTTCAATGTATATATAAAGGTATATGTGTGTGTGTGTAGTACACACATATATGTATGAGCATATGTGTTAGCGAGTTAGCATCCATAAATCATGAGTGACATTCATGAATCACATATACATATGAGTATATACTATATAGTATATACTAACATATGTTAATTTTAAGAGCTGTCCTACTAATTACATTACAATAAATATAAAGATTATCATCTACAATTAAATCGCATGAATGTTATGTTATTGTACATACCAAGTATGTATTCAACACTAAAACCTCGAACGTTAACTATATACATATGTGTGTGTATCATCGATATAAAGAAAGTGGATAAGCAATTGACGCACGCAATGCATGTAAAAGATAGACACATGAATGACACTTTTATCGATAAATTAACAAAATGGTATCAGTGATTTTGATTGGATATTAGTCATATTATATATGTCAAATATTGAAACAGTAGTCTTTTCGTCGAAATAGATTAAAGTGACTTCTATCTATATCAATGGATTTAAATTATAAATATCAATAAAATCAATAAAATAGTATTATAACTTCAATTTAAATACACAAAATTACGAGGAATGTTGATATTATGTATTTTAAAAATATAATTTTATTTTTAGTATAGATAGTACATTACAATTGGTAGTAATTATCAATATATATATGTATAATAAATATTATTATAAATAAAAAGTAGTGGGCCAGATAGTGGGTTTCGACTGCAGCGCTTGTAGCGGATAGTGCCATATACTACATTCAATTGCTTATCCACTTTCTTTATATCGATGGTGTGTATGTGTGTGTGTGTGTGTGGGTGTGCGTATCGGTGTATGTTTATGTGTGTGTGTTTGTGTATGTGTATATCAAAGCGATCTTAATTGCATCACGTGATTATTTTGAATTCCGATTGCCTGTTATCATGTGATTTAGTGATAACTTTGCGTATGATTGATGTATTTATCTCGACACCCACATCTCAGTCCCTCAGTTACTCATTACGTAACATCGTAATGAGTAATCATCGCCGCCTAGTGGACGGTTAACGAACTAAACGCACAGACTATTAATAAGGAAGTGGCCTCGATATTAATATCAAACGTTTTTCTAAGGATGCTTCGTCGATATTTTTTAATATTATATTAATAATCAAACAATACATATATAGGCATACGTTTATTTATTTACGTTGTGTGTTTTTGTATCTGTATATTTGTTTGTGTGTATGCTATTTCGACATATAAACATTCGCCTTCTACGCATATTGTATGGCAGCATAGTCAACTCTTTTTATTGTTTTATACATACATTTATATATGTATATAATAATTATATATCCTTGTGTATATACATATGTTTATATATATATATATATATATATATATAATTATTATACATAGTATAATTAAAATATCACGTGTGAAATACTCTAGATATAGTCGTAACGTGTAACGTGTAACGTGTAATTATTTATATTTTTTATACATACAATAAAATATCATATATATATATAGTTTATCACCCCAAAGTATAATATTTATATTGTACACATACACGCACACCCATTAATGACCTCGATGTGACGTACGTGCCTCGATGTACACCTGTTATTTAACGCGTACACGCGCATTAGGTAGACATGTCTACTAGTATTCGTGTAGGTAAATAGACATACTAATAACGTCATCTATGTATAATGTGTAATGTTAGTTATTAGTTAATCGCCTATAAACATACTTAACTTGTCTACATACATCCTGTATACACACACGTGTGTGTTATGTGTACTAAAGTAGACGATTTACCTCTGTTGTGATTAGTCGGCTATAAATAAACGTCAGTATTTATATTTGTGATGTCTACCTAATCCGTTTGTTATTTAGATGTCACTAGTAGACAAATTAGTAACGAATAACGCAGACATATACGGTTAGATATATTCGTGCAATAAATAGTCACCACTAGTATACTATATACTATATGTATACTATATGTATATAATATATAATATATATTATATAATATATACTATATACGAGATATTATATAGCATGAACAATGTGTATAATACGCACATTCTGAGTTCGGATTATTTCTTAAATAAGCTTATCTTATTGTATAGGTGTATATGTTTGATTGATGTATGAATGTATACAATGTATACAATAACATATATTACCCTATAATTTGTATCAATATTTGTTATGTGTATAGATGTTAACCCTACATATATGTATAAGTATATTTATACACATACAAATATATATATATATATATATATATATATATATATATATATATATATATACTCTATATATATATACTATATATATTATATATACTATATATATATATAAGTATGTATAGTTGCATATTTTTAAAAAGTAATTTATACACATTTTGTATATTGTATTTAATGTTTACTTTATCGATAACAGATAATCATGTAGTTAGAATGGTCTATATAGTATGTGTATACACTATATATATATATAGTATGTATTATATATTATATATAGTGTATATTATCTACCGTGTAGGAATTTTATTTAATAGAAAATATCTAATAACATTTACATTTTTAAAAACTAATGTAATTAAAGAGAAGATAATTCAAATTAAAAGTAGTAACTTACAACTTAACTGTAGTTAATTAATAGCATTATATATATATATATATCTACGATATGTGTCATCTATGTTAACAGTAAAGTAATCTATACATAAAGATATGCTGCATTCAACACAACAATATAGGATCCTGCTATAGTATCGACGGCTAACTGAATTATAATTCAGGCATGCGCGGCGCCGTATTATTGCATTATTAATATTTAACACCCACGGTAAAAAACGCCACAACACACACCACATGCCATATATTAGATATCAATCACCCAGTCACTAGCCGCTATGCGTGAGTCATATCATACCTACGACTACCTAATATGGAGTTATACTACTATAGAGCGAGAGTGTATACGTGAATAGATGTATGTTTGTGTGTGTATGTGTGAGTGTATGTGTGTGTGTTTGTATGTGTGTTTGTGTGTGTGTGTGTTATATTATTGATCTAATGTGTATTTATGTAATGTTATTTACGTTTTATTGTTATGTTATTATCTAGAGCGATATATATATATACCCAATATACTTAAGCTTCATAGTACGTTACTTAAATTATATAAGTTTTATATAATACACAAATAGATTGTGAACTAGATAATAAATTCATTAAAAATAATGTTTCATATTACCTGTAAACAAATGTGATTGCAATTTGTTCATAAATAAACGAGGCTAAATAGTTACTCGCATACTGAACTATATATACTATAGTATACTATAATATACTATAGTATAGTGAACTATAGTAAGGTACACCTATAGATGTACTCGGGTAGTAATTCCAGTAAACAGGAACTTAACCCCCGGGGTACACACATCACACGCATGCGTGCACGCAATTCAAGGAAATATATACACTCGATATCTGATAACTTTCGAGGGTACCCACCCCCGATACTACCCCAATACCACCCCTACTATCGAGTATACCCTATCCTTCCGTTGATCCTACGCAACGGCTATAGAATAATTAGTAGCCGTCACGGCCGGTAGTCTGTTGAGGTGTATTACATTACCGCAGTGCTGTGTACACGGCGGTGACGCATACACCACTGACTACTATGACTCACCACCACTAGGGTATACATTACCCACTGAGACACACCGCTAGCTGCAGAAGTGAGCCGCCGCTCGTAAATTCCGGTTCGGCAATTACGTAATTATCGGCAGCAGTGAAAGTGATGACTAATTCGCATTCTCCTGTGTGTGTGTGTGTGTGTGTGTGTGCGTGTGTGTTGGTATGTGTGTTGGTGTGTGTGTGCGTGTGTGTGTGTGTGTGTGTGTGTGCGTGTGTGCGTGTGTTGGTGTGTGTGTGCACGTGTGTGTATGTGCACGTGTGTGCGCGTGTGTTGGTGTGTGCATGTGTGTGTGTGTGTGTGTGTTGGTGTGCGCGTTGGAAGTAAATAACAACGGTTTTTTCTACGAAACATTCAATATAACTTACCTGAGAAAATGGCCTGAGAAATATTGTTTTCACCTATGGGTAAAGTACTCTATTAAAGCTTTATACACCTAGCAATCGTTAATGTGCGTTATACTATCAACTTAATCGTATATAACAATATATCATAATATATATATATATATATATATATATATATATATATATATATATATATATATAGTAATAGTTATATTGTATATAAGTGATACTGCATATGTTACTATTACAATACGGCATGCCGTATGGTGTTTATGTGTGCGACACTATAATGACCTCGTTAAATACAATCAAGTATACTATATACAGTAGGGGTACACGGATATAAGCTTACACACTAAAACACGCACGCACGCACGAACATAAACACACGCGTACAACGAGATTCGCGCACAAACACATGACAATAGTATACCGTATAATAGCAGCATGACGAATAGAGCTCTATTAATGAGGATACCTACGTACACCTGTACCGTGCGGTAGACATCGGCACCTACTTGTAGACATTCTAGCCGCACCGGCGGACACCCTATTGAGTTGACAATGTCCAGTGGCCGGAGAGTGGCCGTAGAGTGGCCACTATTACCGGACACTATCTGACGTGTTTGTTTTATAGCGTACTGCTAACAATTGAAATCAGACCAGCACCTCTTTATTATCGCTTTATAAACATACAACTAATCGCTATAGTGGATTACACTAGAAACACTAGATTACAGTGCAGTACTATAGTATACTTTAGTACTATAGTATAGAGATACTAGAATGACGTGATACCGATAAGACAGAAAGTACCGGATGTATGTATACGAATATTCGTTACTTTTAATAATGTAATGCACGTAAACTTTATTATATATATAGCTATAGCATATTCATTACATAATATTCATTACGTAATAGTTATTACATAATAGTTATTACCTATCACACGTATTACGTAATAGTGTGATTAGTAATCAATGATTACACGTGTCTCTCATATGTGTTGCCCGTATCTAGAGATGTGTACTTAACTACGGGTATGGTATACACACTATATAGTTTGTATTGTGTATAGCGTACATGTCACCAATAGTACACCTAACACGTATGTTATTACGTGTATGTCTGTCTGTCTTCCCTAATAACGACTCGACAAGTTGTAACCCGAAGCCGGGTAAATTAGGTAACTCGAGCAGCGTGTACTATAGTATAATGCATCGTACTATAGTAGTATACTATAGTTTACGGTGTATGTTACCCATAGCCTATTATATACTATAATTATAATAGCGGATAATTCAATTATAAAATACGCTCGCCTCGAATAGTTTAAAACACTTTATTTCTATAATAACATAATTATCTAATAGGGCACACACACGCACACACGCACACACGCACGCACTAGGTTAGCCACACACATAATACCACACACACACCACCTCTCCTGTGATAACGTAATTACCCTGGCTGTTAAATACTCCCCTGCTTGGTTATAATTACCCCTAGCAGTATATCGATATGTTGAATCGGGTATAATCGGGTACATTAGTTTTTTCGATGGCATTCAAAGTTTATGTATATATATGAACACGTGTGTATGTGTTATGTATTCTAGCCTGAATACCGTATAAGTACACTTCACTTTACGCATGACAATAGGCGATCGCTAATTTCTAAGCTTAGCTTCACATTAAGTATCTTATATTTGCGTTAAGTTGAAGTGGGCGTTGCAAAGCGTGCACACACCTACTATAGCCCCTACAATAGCCACTACTATAGCCCCTACTATAGTCTATTGTTCTATTGTATAACACCACGTGATACTCGATTGTACTGAATTCAAATTCTTTACAAAAGAGTTTATTTTATATTCTACTTATCTTGTAATGTTTTCGCATAGTTCTCTTATTATATAGCATATAATCTATAGGAATGCATTCACTAACTCATTATTATACTATTACTTATATATATATTATATTTAATAATAGCAGTTTACTTATCTTTAAAAATCAATTATTATGTAATATATGTAATTTATATGCTTACTGCTATATAATAAATTCGTATAAGATGCATATACACCCTATATTAATAATATATAAGTGTATCTCTATATTAACCTATAGGTTAACCTATTAACCTATAGTGTAATATTATAAGTGTACACAACTGTAAAATGTCAATATCTCCTATAACCTAGAGGTTGTAGGAAGTATTGATAATATAGTATACGATAGTATTATATAATATGGTAACCTGTCTACACAGCATACAATGTCTACATAGCATACAGTGTGTCTACATGTTTAAATGTCATCATTCACATTTCATATTGATTTATTTACTATAATGTTTCATTTCACGTATCATTCATTCGATATATTATTGATGACGTTAGAATTACTACTGACATATGCATGAACACTGTATACAGTGTACATTGTACAATATATATACAGTATACAGTGTACATTGTACACGTTAATACGTATATATGTATAGTTCATTACGCGTGCGCCGTACATAACTATATTCACATTTAATATTGATATGTATTGATATATATATATATTATACATATGCATATAATACTAATATAACGTTGCATGCACCTATAGGCGCACACACAATGTATGGCATACATATACACGTATACTATATTGTAGTGGTTATATGTAAGGGTAATTGTCTCGACAAGAAGCAATGTTTCTACAATTACCCGGGTTCTAATACCTAAATCTGATAATAATACTAATAATAATAGTATTAATATAATTATAGTATACTCAATACTGTAGATATGTGTGGCTCCACGATAATCTCTATATCTATATAAGTATCGACAAGTATTACATACACAAGCTTACACCTGCGCATACTATGTGTGTAATATAGGTGTTGTATACGATACCAATGAGCTGTGAATAATCTATTGTATTTGTTATGCTGAATTCCTCGACAGTCACGTGACTCACTTGTCACGTGACGCATTCATCAAGCGTGACGTCACTACTTTATAAATAGATAATAATGTTAGCCGAGGATCGTTATATCATTATTATATCGTTAATTATAATCTCGGATATAGGTAATATACTCCAATGTATAGTAATATACACACACAAACACACACACAACATACACACACAACACATACACACACATATATAAATATATATATATATATATATATATCGTAAAATGTTAACCGATAAATTTAGCTATATTTTAACAACAAATAGATATACACAAACAATGTACTTAGTCCACACACCTATCGTATACTACACAACTCCATCAAACACACACACTCCCCCAAACACACCCCACACACACACATACACACACACAAACACACATATGGTTTATCTGTATTAATAACAATTGTTATATTTAATGGCTTACGTAACCCGATATATACAATGGTATGAGGAAAGTTATATTTAATTAAAATTTAGTATTTTTTTATTATATATATATATCGATTTCTTCGTATACATACACAAACACACAAACACACAAACACACACCAACACATGCATACACACCAACACATGCATACACACCAACACATGCATACACATACACATATACTGGATGTGTGTATATAGTGCATATTCAGTATATAGAGTGCATATAGATAGCGAATGATGATGCGGGTGTTGGGGTGTGTCACCCTTAATTATGCTGACGTGCTATTATCACTACGTACGTACCCCCCCTATTACGATACCCCTTAACACCCCCCCCCCCTGCCCATTACACGTTAACACGTCGATACTAACACTTATTACCCTCAATAACTACAGTGATATATCGAGTCCAGTGTCCCCAGCTTCCCCTTGTACCCCTCCACGTGATACCGGTGTACAGTCGAGGACATTCAACGTCCTTAGGAACATGATGGAGAATCAAGGTTAGCCGCGGGTAGTATACCATATATGGTAGTATAGTACGGTAGTATAGTACGGTACACGGTAGCAATCCCTAGTACAGTGTATCCATTCATCTACAGATATATATATATATACACGGATATACTTTAAATTAAATATAAACAATTTCAACTCGCATACGAAAGTGAATGCATACGAAGTTAATGTGTGTAATTAATACTTTAGAGGTATGCGTCTCGAAAATAGATGTTTGTTTGTTTGTAGATTATTGAATATGTGGTAATATCTACGTAATTATACACTATACGTGAGCGTGTATATACGGTGATTATATAATATATAGCTACCTAACATGTTATTGAACATTCATACTCTAATGAGTAAACGTGTGTTTTTATACGAGTGTACTAGATAAGCAATAGCTGTAGGGTTCATCACGTGTCAACATTCATCAGGTACGTATCTAATACATCATTTCTATATCAAAATATGACTTACAAACACACACATACACACATACATACGTACACACATACACATACACACACGCACGCATACACACGCTACTCGGAATAGAAAGTTAGTATTGAACAGTAGACTGGATGTGTTTAGCCATTGCTATGAGTTGTTTTCTTTGTGTTTGTTGTTTATTCATTAATATGCACACACATATATATATAGATATATATAAATATATATATATGTGTTATAACAATATGTTGTGACTCCCTTATTATCTAATGTTTGAGACTTTTTAGACTGAATTTATTCTTGTAATGATATATTAATTGCATACAAATATAATGATATCTTATGGTGTGCTTTTTGTAGTAGGACAGTTGAACAGGTGGACAGATGAACAGTTGAATGCGAGGTGTTTGTAACATGGACAATGTGTCCATTGGACATGTGTACAGTACACTTGTACTTCTATGTATCTATATATATATATATATATATGTTTACATTTTATAATTAATTTTTTTTATTAACATTTTATAGTGAATGTATGATTTTGTAAATTTATTTTTAGATTTCATGACTCATCATGACATACGATATGGGCGTGTCGTTATATTGCATGGTGTGCGTCATTAGTCGGCGTAACTGATTAGATCTAGCTATAGCTCTATAGGCTATATATTATATAGTATATAGAATATAGTATACACAATACAATCAAAGAAAGTTTGATAGTCAGATGTTACATCGCGTAGATAACATGTCTACCTGTCCACCTGTCTACCTGTCCATCTGTCTACCTGTCCCTGCAGGCTACAAACCAATCACACCATTAATCGTTGTATTTTCACTCAGTTTTAATAAACGTGACATGTTTTTCATACTAATTGCATGCTAAACGAATATTCTTATAGCCAGCGAGTCGACGAACGAAACCAAGATGGCCGCCATGACGATTTCCAGTATAGTCGGTAAACAAGAGACGGCTTCTTCGGTTGCCGTGGAGGTATCGCCAGCTACACCCGTCGTTAAGAACGGCGAACAGAAAGCCGTATCAGGCGTAACGTTTAACTCTGAAGCGGCACATCGACGTCTTCGTAGCGGAAGCTCTCTGTGCGACTTCGCCTCGGTGGCGGTCCCCGTGGAACCGGAAATAGAGGTCACCGAAGAGAACGGGGTCACGACCACCGTCGTGAAGAGATACAACACGGATACGGGCGCCATTACTAAGACCACTACGACCCGACGACCTTCGACTACGTCCGGTCTCGGGGCGCTTCGACAAATCGAGAAGAACTTCGGCTATCAGAGAGCCAAGAGGGTATCGGGCGAGGAGGAGATTCCGGACGAGACGAGAAGGAGAACGTCGGTGAGTCATTCGACTCAAGCGTCCATCGACAGGGATGACGTGTTCGCTAAACCGGAAGTCACGTGCGGAAGTCTACTGCCGAAATACGCGTCGTTCGATAGTAACTGTTCGATGCGCAGTGTGGTACCGGATGTCGTCAGTAGTCAAGCGCGCAAGAGCGACGTACCCATGCGCAGGCAATCTTCTACCGGTCTTCTGGAGTTACGCTCCATTGGCAAAGACCTCGGAATGGACATGTACCAGAGAAGGAAGTCGAAAGTTTCCGCCGAACCGGATATCGTACCCCAACCTAAGCTGTCGCCCACTGATAACCGTAGACAAGTGCTACACGACCGTTACAAGGGTAAACAACCGGATATGGCGACCGTTTTTAACGGTACTCAGCGTACATCCGGTGCTACGGCGACCTCTGCCGTGAACTCTGTAGCTCACAAGAGGAAGGATTCCAACACCGGGCTGGACGCCTTCAGGGCTTACGAGAAGGAACTGAAAAAGGAGGATAACAACAACAACAATAACAGCAACAAAGAGTTAGTCATCACTATAATGAATCATCACTAGTATGTACCGTATATATGATAGCGTTTGTATGCGATTTGTTTACTTTGTAGTTTAGTCCTTAAATAATAATTATCCTTAATTATACGGATAATAACGTAATTAGTATTTAATTTAATCATATTATTAATATATGGTTAAATATTGAATATAATTTTAATTATAATATTGAATTCAATAAGTCGTATTATTATTACAATTTTCTTACACACTTTAAATAAATATTCCTTAATTAAGTTTCGTTCTGTTTATTCAGATATTTATGGCGCTAATTTCACAAATTTATTATTATTTATAACATATTTAGTTTATATTTATAAAATAATATTCATCTAGGAAATATAATTCCATAAATTCAATATTTAACATGTACATATATATGTTATGCGATTTATAAATATCAAATAATGTAACCTATCAACCCGTAAACTGTATGTTAACCTTGTACAAATGTTCACAGAAAAGATACCGGTAATAAACAAAACAAAGAAATACTGTTGGAGATGGTTCGTGAACAAGATACCCATGAACCCGCTGACCTCTACAACCGGATGGGAGTTAGACGCCATTCATCGGCTAACTCGTCACGTGTGCTCGTCTAGCAACACCGACACCGAACACCTCGAAAGCCATCATGCGTATCGCTCGCTACACATTACTATACTACACATACTAGAGAAATGCTATCTGTATAAACAGTCGTCCTCGTCCGAAACCCTGTTAACCCCATGGGGTATATACCATGAGGTATAACTCCATGGGGTATATACCATGAGGTATAACATCACCACCATCACTATTATATACATGAATATATACCCCGAAAGGTTACTTTAGTGATGCGGTTGCCAGCCATCTACTGGTTATGTGTATAGTAGTTATATAGATCAAATGGCACCCCCTCCCCCACCCACAAACACACACACATATATACCGCGTATTCATTATTATTATTATTATTATAAGTACTATTACTATTATATATAACCCATTAAATGTTAAGTTATTATCGAAGCTATTGTTTACGTCTCTTCCGTTATGTAATAATACGACGTATTCATTATGTATACGTATTCTATATATAGAAGTATTGATTATTAATTATTCTATAGAATAACTATATTATCCTCAGTAATTGTATCTAACAATGTATACGTTTACCGAGTACACGTTCGAGATCTAAACAAAACAATGCCTAACAAGTCCGCCTTCGTCGTAAGCATTACTTCCGTTGTTAGCAGATGCACACCTAACACTTCACTACTTCGAGAACATTCGAATGCAACTTAATACACACGTATACACAGCTATACGGCATCTTTTCTACCCTTTCCTAACGAAATCATTGTTTTATACAGCGCATCAATTTAACCTTATTGACCTTAACGAGTTTTCATTAAAACCACGTGTTTCGTTATATTTATTTGTTAAGTTGTTATCACCCCCATCCCACAACCTTCCTACCATTCATTGATTGTTATTCGCTATGTTAATTATTACGTCATATCTACTATGTTTACATTCTTCTATATTGATATTGTGAGCTATACTGTATATTCCAACTGACTTCGTTGTCTACCCGTGCCAACTATTATATTATGGTCGTCCAATCAAATGCCATATATGTTTATGCATTTATCACTATTACATAATAGTATATATATATATATATATATATATATATATATATATATATATATATTTATATATTTATATTTATATATATACTTCTATTATAATAATGTTACATCACCGACGTTGTTTCATATATTAAATTATATTTAGATTATAATTGATTATTTTGTTAATATTAAATTCCAATACAGCGCTGCTATTATAATAGGTTAACCCATATAGTTAACCAGCTTGTCTTGACATATTCATTATTTAACATACACTGGTTACTTTTAGCAGTAAGTTATTGAACTTTAACGAGTATGCTACATGTTATTGTACATACAACATACCTGTATAGGAAATGTTAAATCGATTATCTTTTTACAGGGTACAAAATAATCAATCTTAAACTATTAGCCTACAAATTACTCATGTAAAACATTATCTCGTACATCGTACCATCTCTGCCCGTTGTACAATAATTACCATACTAATATGTATACAAGTAGGTAATCCTGACACACATGAATATTAATGTAATGATACATTATACTTCCATTAGGTTCCACCGTGCAAATTCGAAGTCGATTAATGATGTCATGTAACATACGTGCATTATTAATGTGCGAGTGGTTGTGAATCCTTACGCTGATGACATAGCGTTATCACGTGATGCGATACGTTACCTGCATGTATTTACTCGCATACATCTATACATAAAAAGCATGCCTTTGGTTGATTGTGTGTGTGTGTGTTCACAGTTCACCGTGACCCCTCTCGCTCTCTAGAGAGAGAGGTAGAGAGCCATGTAGCTCTATCGCATCCGTTTGATTAATCGCTTCAGAATTCCATTTATAATCGTAACCCTCTATTAGGTAGGCAACTTCGGATAATCATTTTATTACATTTATGTAATATATTGTAGTATATATATATACTGTAATATATTACAGTTAATATAAGTTATAACGTACAATATGTATGACTATTATGTACTACTTTAGGTTAGACGAATGAAATTAAATAATGGTTATATTATGTAATGTTCTATTAAATACACAATATTATACCTATATTAAAAATGTAAATATTAAGTATACTTAATAGTATACAATATATTGTAGAAATTACGTAATGTATTATTCATCTTTAAATCAATCGTAATCAATAATAAGATGAATCATAAACGGAATCCATAGTACGGGTACACTTATTGAATTACAATATACACATTTATAAATAAATAAAATTGTATTTATGTATTAAATTAAATTAAATTAAATTCAGATTCTTATGAAGAATGTGATTATATGTTTGCATGATATCGATATTGATATACAAAATACAATATTTACTTAGTGTTAGGAAGGGTATTTTTACGATTTTAGTATTACCTTACAATAAACAAAAAATCTCATAATAATATTTAACATTATTAATCAAAAATGTGTATATATCATTACAATATATATATATATATATATATATATATATTGTTATTGTTATTTTTATTTGGTGGAGTCCTTTCATCCCATCCAGGAACTTAGATGAAGTTTTAACTTATAACCATGGTTATATGCGTATATGGCTCTAATGTCCCTTCGAAGCCGATATCATGTTAAGGCATCCATATATATATATATATATATATATATATATATATATATATATATATGTCTAAATAATGGCTATCAATATTTAATCATTTAATTTTTATTATTTAAGTAATTTGATTTTATTAAATTGTTATTAAAAATAAATTTGTCCTTGTAAATAGATATTAAATACTCGAATGATAGTATTATTATCTATAGTTCCAGCAATCTAAATCATCAATTAATTAATTAAAATAAAATAAATGATAAGTATATTACAGATATAAATAAAGTAAATGAGTTAAATATAATAAAAAAAAAACAAAAATACTTTTAAATACCTTATATTAAAATATTAAACTTATATTAAATATTAAATTAAATAAATACAAATAAAAATCGCTTTATATATATATATATATGTATATCGCATTATTTATAGATAAATACTCTATAGTGTATAAGAGTAGTAAATTAATATTATTATTTATACATATATTTATTCTCATTAACCATATATAATATATAATATATAACCTGCAGTTATTTTATTCCTGTTTATCTGAAATATGTATTTTATTATGTAAGTTATCAGTGTTTACATGTCCTACTTTATTTCCTACCATGTTATGCAATATATTTGTAATATAACTAATTGCATATTTTAATATAACATAGTATTTATTTCTGCTGCGCGAATGATATTTAAATAGTATGTATAGTGTTAATACATATTAATATTTTAGTATATTGAGGGGGTTAATTAATCAATGTAGTCTGGTTATTAAATTGAATACATAATGTATAAGGTAATGCATCATGGTATTTGTATATATATATATACAGTATACTGTCCTCCTTGGCTATTTAATTATATTAGGGAAGTCTCCAATTACCGACCCCCTCCTAATAACAACCTAATGATCACCTCGTATCTCAGTAACTATAAGAATATCAACAAAGTATATACACGAACTATTAGGAATTTAATCATAAATATAAATAAGTATTTTATTTGTCAAAATATTCAATACTACAATTGTTATTTAATGAAATTTAATATTCAGATTTTAATTTTTAAATATTTGAATAATACATTTTTTTTTAAAATTTTAAATACTTTATTAATTAAAAGAAAACGTATGCAAAATATTGTATATTAACTAAATGTTCATTAACTTTACAAAAATAATTTAATTTGAATAAATATTATTAAATAGGGATAGTAACCTAATACGGAAACTTTAAAAATAAATGGTCTTAACATTTTATGACTCATTATTTTTATTCCAAAATTACAATATATTAATATTATATGATTATAGATATTATTGTGATTTTTAAATTTTATTTAATCTTTTAATTCTATATATAACGGGGGTGTCCGTATTCGGTACCCATGTCCGAATACGGATACCCTGCGTTATAATACGGACACCCTATAACCACTAGATAAACTATATATTATTGATGAATCAATCAGACAAATTACAATTACATTATTTATAATTAATGTTATGATAAATTTATTCTAATTTAATTATAATTATAATTATAGTTAATAATTTATTTATTTTTATTAATTTTTTAATTAATAATACAATTTAAGTATCTAAATAATAACAATTTTAGATTTAGCTTTATTGGTGGTATTAATATTATAACGCACGCGATTTTTATGAAAATTAGAATAGTTCATACTCTGCGCGCTGATTGGTTATATATAGGGTGTCCGACGGACACTGTCCGTATTAATACATCTATAGTGTCCGTATCAGGGAATTATATGACCTCTAGATATATGATTATAACTTAATGAATATTTGATAACAAATATAGAAATTATATATATAATTTATATATAATTTTAGAATGCTTTATTTTTTTAATAATATAGTGTTATATTTTGTATAGATACATTTGTATATTCTTGTGAAGGTTTTAAGTTGACATTTTTGTTCATAAATTTATAAATGTATACGTTAACGTAATAAAAAAATCAGTTTATTGGATATATCAGCAATATTTTTAATAATTAAAAAATAAAAAATACTTTTTTAGACTATTTATATAATTATGAATATTTTATTCATTAAACAACGTTTTGTAGGATTTATGGTTTCTGAGATACCGAGATTGTCCGTATCCCGAATATATATCGGTATACGATATATGTCCGTATTCGGTTACTTTTCCCTATAGCTTGATTATAACGACCCATATGATTTTCCTATTACCGACCCCCTAAATTAACCTAATGCCGACCACATGTTATATATAATATCCAATTAAAATAAACCAGGGTTTTACTTTTTAATTGTTTATAATTTGTGTGTGTATCATTTTAACCTATCAAAAGTGTATTTTAACAGCGTCAATAATATTATACAATGATTATTTAATATATGTTGTTATATTTATTTATCTATATAGTCAGTTAAAGTTAATTTAAAGTTTAATATAGAAATATAAAGTTCAATTAAAATTTAATATGAATTTTAAAACTTAAATTCAATGATACATAAATTTCGTGTATTTTGTAAATCATTAAATCTATTTGTAGGTTCCTATATGCTATTTTGATTGGATACTATAATACTACAGTTATATCCAACATATGTATGTTATGGGGTCGGTAATTGGAGAAGGGTCGGTGTTAGGTACATCTATCAAATTAACTACACCCTTGTTTATTCTTGCCAATACAATTATATCACAAATTTAAAATATCTAAATTAATTTTTTTCCATAATATTACCCTAATTACAAAATTTAAAATAAATATATTTAATATTGAATACGTTATTACAAATAATCATTTAGGGGTCGGTAATTGGAGACTTTGCCCTATAGGGGTATACTTTGTTTGTGTACAAAGTATACTTTGTTTGATAGTTCGGCGATAATTTTAAATACTTGTGTATATTAGGGACTTAACATATAAATACAGTAACTAATAATATATATATACAATTTTAATTACGTTATAATAATGGTAGGTTAACCTACATTAATTGTTAATATTAAACGGTATAACCAAGTCCTTAATATAATAAATACTTTACTTAAACATCTCCTATATAATTTATATATATATATATATTATAATTTATATATATTAGATATGAAATGTTCAATGGAAACACGTACATATTTAGGGGAAAGTCTCCGATTACCGACCCCTAAATGATTATTTGTAATAACGTATTCAATATTAAATATATTTATTTGAAATTTTGTAATTAGGGTAATATTATGGAAATGCATAATGTGGCTATTTTAAATTGTTGATATAATTATATTTACAAGAATAAACAGGGGGTCGGTAATCGGATACATGTACCTAATACCGACCCCCTTCTCTCATTACCGACCCCCTAAAATAATCGTGATATAAATAATTATAATATCTAATAAAAATACTAGATATACATAAATATAATTAATTATAACATTCACGCAATTTATTTTGTATTGAATTTATATTTTAATAGTAATATTACATTTAAATTTAAACTTTATAGTAATTATATTAAAATAGTGTATATTATAATTTAATATTTAGTTTATTAATCAGTATGTATATAATATAATGGAATAATACATCCTAAATCTATATCAATGATACACAAACAACTTACAACATATTTTAAAGTAAACTACGGATCTATTTTGATTGGATATTATAAATCACATGGGGTCGGTAATCGGGGACTTTGCCCTACTTACCCTACTGTGACATAATCATAACATTGACCACGTGACGTAGTTCCGGTTGATGGAGGTGCAGGGGCTCTACCTCCTCAGCGGTCGGCTACGTTCGAAAGGCAAGAAGAATATCGTCAACTCATCAACGGAACACCTCATGGTTTCAATCCGAATCCTATGTAGGTGTAATCCTTCATTGTGTACACCGTACATTGTATACTGTACAATATACAATATACTAGTGTACAGTGTGCAGTATACAATGTACTAGTGTACAGTGTATATTTACACATGTGTAGGATTCACTAGAATAAACCACCTAATTAAGACGCATGTTTGCGATTTGTATAATTATTGTTTTAGAGTTTATTTATTTCGTTAATTAAGCTATAGTTTAATATATTATAAGGACATTTATATAACAAAAACATCATTATAAGATAATCAATTTAATTTATTTTGGAAACAGCCCCACTATAATTAATTATTACATACTTTTTTATATTTATTATAGATTTTTATAAGTATAGAAATAAATAATACTTTAAATTCGATATTTTATAGGATATCTATAATGACTTTTAGTAAATCTAAAATATTGTTATATAATTATGAACATATACTCTTGGAATATTGAATAATGCAATGTAATGACACCTATAGATGCATAGGCATGTATAAAGGTGTATCTAATATTAATGTTGAATTGCATAACATGCAGATTGAATTATATTAATAACTTCGTTAAAGATAATTTATAAATATGTAGCAATGGGAGTATATTTCTATAGAAATAGCGGTAGCAGTAGCAGTAGTAATAGTAGAAGTAGCAATAGTATATACTGCTACTACTAATTCTACTGGAAATAGTAGTAGTACACTTTATTATTCACCAAAATCCAATTTGAAATAAACGCATCGCAAGTGAGATTTAATAATATTATATTGATGTTACGGCGACATTCAACTAAACGAATGATGCGCGCGTGCGTGTGTGTGTGCGTGTGTGTGCGCGTGTGCGTGCGTGCCTATATAGTGTGTGTGTGCGTGTGTGCGCGTGTGTACGCGTGCCTATATAGTGTGTGTGTGACTACAGTATGCCCCACGTGACCCGTTAGCTGAAGAGAGGGTTCAAGTTCTGATGCCCACTACCTACAACACCCCTATGGCTATTTACTCCCCTCAGAATCTCGTGAATACGTTCAATAGTCAAGTTAACTACAGGTTACTACCACTAGCACTACCACTAGCACTAGTAGTCGTGTGTATATATGCGTGTGTGTATGTGTGTGTGTATGTATGTGTGTATGTGTTTTCACAAAAGTTACGTCAATAGTTTTAGCCGTCTACAGTTTTTCATATATATATATATATATATATATATATATATATATATATATATATATATATATATATATATACTTGATATCATAAGAAACAATCACTCATGAGCGATATTAGCTAAACGTCAATCATTAAAGTCGTATCCAATTGACCCCTCACGTTTCAGCTACTTACCGGAAGGTGACGATCTTTAAACGAACCGTCATCGGTGCCGCCATTGATTCGCTTGACCTCTACGACCTCTCACCTCCTTCGCCTTCATCATCGTGCTTCTCGACCTCTAGGAACCACGTGTCGTTTCGCTTATCAACTGTGTACGTTATCATCCGCTAGGGGCATCGTGTACACATCCGGTATTATCTCCTACGTCGCCGTATAGATGTGTCACGTGTCAACACCTCTAGACACCTGTCACTCTATTCATGTGTTACGTAATGCAATCGTTACGATGCGTTACTATATCGTATTTCGGCATTACTTCGCAAATATAAACGTAAACAATTCATAAACGGTATACACCGTTTATGTAGGGCTATATCCCTACCGAGGAGCCTACCAGGACATGACCTTGAGCCTGTGTTGTTTACTCGTGCCCCATTAGCATCTCACGCTAACGTGCTTACATTGCACAATGTACACCATGTTCAGTGTACATTGTACACCTAATACCACTACTAATATGGTATATATTATCATCAATATGTCGCTGCGTTAAACAAGCAGGACGTGACTATTTGTCGTCATAACAAACGGTGGCGGTTGTTGTTGTTTCGGTTGTTATACGTGATTATATAGTACGCGGGTGTGTGTGTGTGCGCGTGTGTGGGTGTGTGTGGGTGTGGGTGTGTGTATGTATCATATAACTGTTATACGTGTGGCTATTATTAGTGGCGCTTTCATTTGATTCGAATAAATATTTGTTGAACGATAGTGACCTGTGTTATGTCCTTAGTAAGGATTCTTACTCACTTTACAAACTTGTTATCTGTATGTTTTCGTTATCTTTAAAATATCAACTACATTTATGAAGTTATAGATAATATAAGCTCATCGGTAACTGAAAGACAGAGAGTACATAAATAACTAAACCTACTTCCATTGCAGAAATAATAATGGTAACAGATATATAGAGGGTTGGAGAGAGTTTACTAACTTGATTAGAGATAACTTTTACTTCACATATAAATATCATGCAGGAATAATTGTGTACACATTCGCGACTACCAAATGATAATAACGTCATACACAATACATTGCAGTACGTGTGACGTCATACACAATACATTGCAGTACGTGTGACGTCACACGCAATACACTGCAGCGCGTGTGACGTCATACACAATACATTGCAATGCGTGTGACGTCATACATACATAGATTTGTATTTTTCTATAAATTTGGTAAACTATAAATCACTGCACACATACCATCACGACTCGGGTGACAAATTATATTTATCCTAGCATAAATAGAACAAAGAAAAAAGCGGTACAAAGAACATGTCCTTTCCATCACTAATCATGAGAAACCCCTATACTAGTACTACTAGGAGGTATACCTAGTATAACCTATTCACTCACCAGGTGGCCATAGATCTAGGTACTTGTGTACCCGGAGTAGGTTCACGGTAGGTGTTCTAGTATCATTGCGAGAGAGAGAAAGAGTCACCTTCAGTTACATCTATGTATACATCCCCCTATAGGGGGACCAACCAATACAAATAAATGTTGTGGTAAAAGTGGGGGGGTCAATACATAGGAGGTCCCCTAGATTTTAAAGTGAAGGGGACATATCCCCCGTACCCCCTATTGCAGCGCCCCTAATTGTGTACAATAATGTTTACGTGTATAAGTAAGTAGTGTCGACATCTAGACAGAACTTCGTTACGATAATGGTAGTTTTAACATTTTGTTTTCAGTAAACGCATCTCCTGTTATACACATGGCGACACGGTTGGTTGAGCATGCGAGAACGCGACATAGGGATACGTAACACTTGTGTTAAGCAACGAGTGTAGGTGTGTCATATCAAATATGAAGTATACATTTGATATATGATAATGAAAACAGTAAGGCAATTCATCTTTCGAATTTTATAATAGTGTAGATTTTGAAAGTGACGTGATAGGAATAATATTATGAAGTTGTAGAAAATGAATATGATTATAATATACCTACTATAGTAGGTATGTTTTGTAATTGATTTTTTTTCGGTAAAAAAGCACCAGCTCCCAAATTACAATGTATTCCCATGAAATCCTCTAATAGTGAATCAACTATAACTTTCCTAAACTCGGCAAACAATTCACGAGAGTAAGGATTATCCAAATGATTGACTACAGATCTAATCCTATACAAAAGTGTGTTTACACTATATTACAGTTATGTTTGAAGCTCTTCAATTTCAGTGAATGTTATTATTGAGTTGCACGTATCGGATGGATATGACCTTGGTATCGGTATCCCCAGCGAACAGTAATAGCATCATAATAGCATCAATAATATCCTCATATATTTACATTGTGTTACTATGCTGTGATTATGTTTCCATTAAAAATCTACTAGGCTGTTATTAATTTGTAATACTATTATGCTTCTATTATGAGGCTATTTCTGTTATCCGGGTTGTGCATGACACTTCCTAACACACCCCGATCTGCTCGGGTATCATGTTCAGAATCAGCATCTATATTATAGATTTTATGGGAAGAAACTATGTATAAACTATATACATTTTGTTTGTGGTGCCAGTGGTACGGGGGCTGGAACGATTTTATATGTAGGGGGGATCAACCAATCAAAATAAATGTTGTTATAAAAGTGGGGGGGACCAATACATAGGAGGTCTCCCTAGATTTTAAAGTGGGGGGGATATATCCCCCATGTCTCCCCCTGTTGCAGCGCCCCTAGTATGGTTACAACTATAGTTACAATACACACACACACACACACACACGCACACACACACACACACCAACACGCACACACACACACACACCAACACACACACACACACTCACACACACACTCACACACACACATACACACACACATACACACACACACACACGCACACACACACACACACGCACACACACACACACAATAACTATATGGGTTAACCTATCAATTGCTAACATAGACATAGCAATAGGTGGAATTATCCTAATTATAATGCTATGGTTGCTAAGCAGGCGAATACGGATATATACAGAAATTAGAATGCGGTATAAACCCCATATAAACCCCATAAACCCCATATATACCACTATAATAGGTATTATAAGACCTAGTTATTCAATAATATTTAGAAGTGATAGTCACAAAATATATTTTGATTAATTTTATAAAATATATATTGATTAACTTGAGAGCGGATTCGAAGGGACATTAAAGCTATATGGTTATAAGTGAATACGTCATCCAAGTTCCTGGATGGGATGAAAGGACTTCACCAAAATAACGATATCTGTAGTCGTATATCGTAAAATTGTGGCAGTAACGCTAAACCCAACCCAGACCACCTTATACGGTATATATATAGGTTATGCCCTAAGTTATACCCACTATATTCTCCGACATTCCCTAGAATTACGATACACCGACAGTTAGCTATCCAAGCTAATGATAACAAACTTGTCATTATGTAATAGGGTACATAAAGTAGGTAGATAAAGCCGTCTCCTACCTACTATCTGACCATTACACGCAGCGGGGCAAACAGCTTAAACCAAGCTCTAACACTGCCGCCTCCACTCTATAACTCTGATAACCGAGTGAAGTGTTCAGGGCTCTAATTAAGCACTAGAGAGGACGGGACATGTTGTGTGTTTGTAACCGTTACGCTTGATTGAACTCATCTCGTATTAGTGCAGATGTAATACTATTAGCAGCCTTTCTGTGTATTTTCTGTATATTCAGTGGATCCATGGAATCTACCTATCATAAATGTGATTATTAGAGAGGTGTGTACCACATATACCACATACTATGTAACTTGTAGGCATGACTTCTATACCACGTGGTGTACACTCCACTTAGATATATATATATATATATATATATATATATATATATGTTTTAAATGAAATAAAATACTATAGTATTATGTAGTATGTACATATATGTATTACATAGTATGTAATAATATCAAATTATTAATACAATAAATGCAGGTTAATAAATATGTTTTAATAATAATTCATAATCAGTACTATATTTAGTTATTATAATTTGTTATATTATCAACAATATTTATATTTTAATTAATAATTTACATCTAGGGGAAAGTTACCTAATACGGACACTTTAACAATAAATGGTCTTAACATTTTATGACTCATTATTTATATTCAAAAATTACAATATATTAATATTATATGATTATAGATATTATTGTGATTTTAAAATTTTATTCGATATATAATTGGGGTGTCCGTATTCGGTGCCCATGTCCGAATACGGACACCCTATATTATAATATGGACACCCTATATACACTAAATAAACTATATATTATTTATGAATCAATCAGACAAATTACAATTACATTATTTATAATTAATTTTATGAAAAATGTATTCTAATTTAATTAGTTAATACTTTATTTATTTTTATTATTTTTTTATTTAATAATATAATTTAAGTATCTAAATAATATTTTTTTTAGATTTAGCTTTATTGGTGGTATTAATATTATAACACACGCGATTTTTATGAGAAAAAAAATAGTTCATACGCTGCCCGGTGATTGGTTATGTCCGACGGACACTGTCCGTATTAAGACATATAGAGTGTTCATATTAGGAACGTATATGACCTCTAGATATATGCTTATAACTTAGTGAATATTTTATAACAAATATAAAAATTATATATATAATTTTAGAATGCTTTATTTTGTAATAATATAGTGTTATATTTTATTTCGATACATTTGTATATTCTTGAGAAGGTTTTAAGTAGACATTTTTTTTCATAAATTTAAAAACGTAATAAAAAATCAGTTTATTGGATATATCAGCAATATTTTGAATAATTAAAAAATAAAAAATACTTTTTTAAACTATTTATATAATTATGAATATTTTATTCATTAAACATTTTTTTGTAGGATTTATGGTTTATAAGATACCGAGATTGTCCGTATCCCGAATATATATCGGGCACTGTCCATATTCGATTACTTTCCCCTATTCAGATTTTGTATTTTTATTCTAATAAATAAATAAATAAATTGTATTCCATATTGAGATAATACACTTGATATTAAATTGATAGAAATCCATCGATTTATTGATTTAATTATCTATTTATTACACAATTATTAATAAAATATTTAACAAATTAAATTATATACCTTACCAGGTAGGCTTGCTCGGCAGAAATATATATATATATATATATATATATATATATATGTATATAGGTACATATACCTATATGTGTTATAAGCATATATATATTATAAACTAGACGGGTATGATTCGGTTTTGCCGAATTTTATGATTCAATTTGTAGAATATATCACTATTATAAATGAAAATTTATGTTCATTTTTTAATACAATTAAATTAAACAATACAAATTATTAATCTTTGTTTAATAAAACATTATTTTATAATAATAACCATTTTTCTAAAAATATACAGCCATATTTGAGAAATATGATAAATATATATGTCCATTTTCAATGTAAAATTACACATATTTTGTATCATGCTAAATAATACTAGGTAATACTAAATAATACCTATTCTTTTTCAAAATTATTTATATTAAAATTAAATAAAAGTTATTACAAAATTTACATGGAAGAACTATATTTGATGTATTCTACTATCTAGATATGATGTTCAAGCGTGTACATTAATGTGGTTTAGTATTTTGGGATGAAGCTTGCACATTAACCATTATATCTATGGGTAATATAAATAACTTTTGTGAAAGAATTTTTATTATATATGTTAATCCCAGCAAACAGTAATAGCATAATAGCATAATAGCATAATAAGCATAATATCAGCATAACAGCATATGTAATAGCCTCAAATGTTTACATTGTGCTATTATGCTGCTAATATACTTAATATACTTTTAAAATTAATAGCAGCATAATATTAGCATAATAGACTTTAAATAGCAGAATAACAGCAGCATAATAGCATGACAAATTAATAGCAACATAATAGACATTTAATAGCATCATAATAGCGGCATAATAGCACAATGTAAACATGTGAGGCTATTAAATATGCTGTTATGCTGCTATTATGCTGATATTACTGTTTGCTGGGATTAAAGGCTGCCGTCAAGGCATTGAAATTTGATCTAATTGAAATAATTAATCCCTGTGTATAATATATTTACCAGTCCTTCCTATGATTGTCGGCACACGCCACCAGTGGTCCAACACACTCGTCGCGCGCAAAATAATATAATTCAATAACAAATATTTAAATAAATACAGTTATAAATATATTACAATTATGAATCTACGTAAAAACACACCATTTAATACAGAATTTAAATCTAAGTTAATGTTATCAACTAAATTTCCAACATTTTTCGATGTTCTCTGTCATTATATCTATCTAAATGATACAAATAATAACAAAAAGGAAGTAATTTTTAAATTAAATTTATGAAACAGTTTTGAAAATTGAAGACATTTGGAGGTCAGCTTCACTTAGTGATTCACTAAGTTAGTGAAGCCTTCACTACCAATGATAGCATCAAGATCGATATTTTCTAAACTCTCTAGCTACCTTAGCATTGTAAGGACTGTGATGAATTCAGAACAATCAAGGTACTTCGATTCAACGGCTACCAAGCATTATGCTCAGCATAAAGAAAAATACACTATTATTATAATATAATAATTATATTCGATATTTGCTCGTGTAAATGCCATGAAACTCGATGCAATTGAATTCGAAATAATATGGTACCTGTTGCAGAGAAATATTTCCTAGAAGACTAAAGAACGATACGTTTAATGACAATAAATATATGTTCGACGACAGCAACATCAAATCGAAGCAGGATTCGATTTACTGGTGAGTGTGAACAGGGGCCTAGTAAAACGTCACGAACGGATGACGTGACGCAAGGTGAAGAGTCAGAGTTAGTAATATATAGGAAATACTATTACAAATAGTTTATATATAACAAATATATTACTTATTTATAATTATGTATGCTATTTCTTATTATTTGTAATATTTTAGATAGAGCTTTGTTATTAATGTATATATTTGAATACTAGTTTTATTACAGATAATTTCATCCAATTATATTATAGAACTTTTATTATATATATTTCATATATAAAACTCTACTACTGGCTCATAAAGCAATCCACCATGACTCCCCTGACTACCTAGCATCCCTACTCAAACTTAAATTACCAACTAGTACCACTACACGCTCCACCAATACGTTTCTACTTCAACTTCCTCCTAAACACAAATTACATTCAACCAACACTCGAGCATGGGCAATATCCGTCCTATACTCGTGGAACACTCTCCCCACATCCATCCGTACTACACCATCAACTCCCAACTTCAAGAAACTACTGAAAACCTACCTATTTAATATGAAACATTAACTTAAAATATATATGGACGGCCGATTGCTTTATAAGCACAGTCCGAAAACCGAAAAATGTAAAATGTATATACAGAGCTGGGCACGATACTCAAAAAATATATAATAGATACAATTACAATTACACACTTTTTTTCTTATAAAAGATACTACTACAATTACTTTTCAAAAAATCATAGTAGATACAATTACATTATAGTTATATACAATATATATATATATATATATATATATATATATATATATATATAAAAAGTATGTAGATATAAAGTATATAGGTATATATTATATCATATAATAATATTATATGATATAATATATACCTATATACTTTATATCTATTATAATAATATATATTTATATATATATATATATATTCATCGATGTCGAATTTGATAGTACATATATAGTACGTTATACGGAAATAATGTCCGGAAATGTTTGCTAGAAAGTGATTTTCTAGCAAGTTGTAGTGGGACCCCTTTAAAGTTATTATATACATTTCCTTGATTTATCAGCTGTCTTCCATACCCTTGACGATAATATTCTTATAAATCGACTATACTCTATCGTAATCTCTAGTACTGCACTCGATTGGTTCATCTCTTACCTAACTGATCGTTTTTTTACCAAATTATCATAAATTCACTAATTTATAAACCTTGTAAAGTTACTCATGGAGTACCTCAATAATCTGTCCTTGGTCTACTCCTGTTCAATATCTATCTACATCCCTTATTTAAAATTATTGAAAAATACCCCACTAGATCTATAGTCGACTATCACTCGTATGCAAATGACATACAATTACACTGCAGATTGATAGACCATAACAATGACATAAATGTAATTAAAAACTGCATTACTGATTTACATAACTGGCTCACCAACAACTCCTTATCACTAAACTGTCTTCAAACTGAATCACTGCATATTAAAAAATCTACTATATTCCTTCCACCACAAATTACCATTTACAATTTGAGTATTTCTTATGCTAATAAAGTAAAAACACTTGGTATATTAATCGACCCAACACTACAATTTCACATTCAGACTAAATCACTATCACAGTCAATTAACTACATACTACACAACTTACGAACAATAAGATCCTTCATTAATTTGAATACTGCAAAACTTCTTGCTACATCCCTTATTCTACCCCGCCTTGATTACTGTAATTCCTGTCTTTATGCCTCCTCACAATCTATAATAAATAAACTCCAACGCCTTAAAAACTCAGCCATCAGATTTATATTCAACATAGCTAAACATTCCAGACAACATATATCTCTCTAAGAACCAAATTACATTGGCTGCCAATAAAATCCCGTATAATTTATAAGATTTCACTCACCATACATTTAGCTACTCACCAAAACACACCTGACTATCTCGCCAACTTACTAACTCCCAACATAACTATTTAAGAACAAAGAAAAATAATCAAATTTAAATTAAAAACTCCAGTTCTATCATATTTAACATCTGCCCAAGATAAATCTTTCTCCGTCCATGTTCCAAAAATCTGGAATGATCTACTTCACTATATCCTATCAATTGACTCAACTGTAATATTCAAGTCAAATCTCAAAACATACCTTTTTTCTCAATAAATACATTGAAAAGCACGTCCGAAAACTTCCATAAAGAGGTTGATGGAAGTGCCTAAACCAATTAGGTAACAGGTAACAAGTAACTAAAATTGTAGTTAACTTGCTAGAAAATAACTTTCTGGCAAACATTTCCGGACATTATTTCCGGTAATACTGATTGTAGGATACCCCTTTTAAAAGGACATATGTCCTTATATATATTAAATATTTACACCTTATAACGTGTTCTTCAATAGATGATATAGAATAAATTTGTTTAAATTTAATGACCTTTAATGATACCCACGATGAATATTTTAGTTTACCAGCGTTTATTTCATCTGCAATTATACTATAGTATATGAGCCATTAGTAATGGCCCATTACAGACAATAGAGAAATATACATTATTACAATATACTATTTTTCAACTAAAAATAATCAGTGACCTTTACTTTCGAATGTTCAACACGAATATAGTAAATTATCAAATATACAAAAAATTATTAAAAAATTATTAATATATTAATTTAATATATTATTAATTATTATTATTTAGAATTAATCATATTTATTAAAATGATTATATCTTTCAATATAATATATAATTTTGAATTATAAATAAATTAATATATAAAATATATTATCAAAATAATATCTTTGTTTTCAATAAATGTATATAATGGTTTTTGAGAATATCATTTATATATAATTGATATAATTGATATATAATAGTTTTTAACAATAAATTAATTTCAATATTTACAAAAGATATTTTATTAAAAATATATTTATAATTTATATATATTGAAATTAATTTATAATATGATATAATAAAATATTTATATAAAATACATATAATGTCCAAATGATATATTATTTAATAAAATGTATTTGTTTACATAATTGTCTTAGTAGATACATATCGTTAATACTACTTATGACTAATAGATACGATTACAAATACTTTTGTAATTTTTATAATAGATACAAATACAAATTCAAATGTATCTACGATACCGATTTTTTGCCTTAATAGATACAGTATCGGCGATACTGCCCAGCTCTGTATATATATGAGTTATATAGTTCCTATATAGTAAGTTCATATGAACTTATGAAATCTACGGATTTGACTGTATATTATATACTATACTATATTATACTATTGAGTCTATAGTCATAGTGTTATATTCATAGTATATAGCTACTAGTATTGGTGTATAAAATATTATACTTACTATTACTATCATAACATATTAAATATATTATGTTATTATAGTATAGATCTAATATAGATATATCTATATCTATATATATCTATATCTATATATACATATATGCCTAGTTGCTTTATTGTTATACAATTAGTATTTTGTATTACATTTGTTTATCCCTTTTAGACTGTTATTCTCGGATTTGGATGATGAAATCGAAACAGTAACAATATATTCGTCTGATTATAACTCGATTGTTGATGCTGAAGATCCAGACTATATACCACGGTAGACAATGAATCTGCAGACAATGAATCACAGTATGTAGATTTATAGAAATATTGTTATTATTTATATCTTATTTTATTAATGTACACAACATTGATGATTTCAGAGCACACACTACCGGTGTGGGAGATGTCTACGCTTCAGTGATCTCTGCTTCTGCAGTCGATGAAGGACGAGTAACTAAACATGACGAGCCGGTCGACCGCAATGTAATAATCCGGCAGAGAAGAAGAGCACGTCTCATCTAAAAGTAATCCACATCCATAGTTACTATACTTTGACGGCAAATAAAATAAAAAACGATGAGAAGTGGACAATTCGATAAACAACACCATATAGCTATGTTATCCGAACTCGGGCAAATGTTTATCGCGTTGGCTGTGGCAGCGAGCAAACATGCAGAAGATAGTGAGCCAGCCATTATCGAGTGACTAGAAGGTGTAGACATCAGCAACTTACAAGTCCTATCAGGTGATGGCACTACATCTAACACGGGTCATCTCAGAGGAACGATTGCTAGTCTTCAACGGTATCTTGGCCACAAGTGTCATTGCATTGTTAGTATATATATTTCTATATTTATTATTATTTATCAAGATTTTATTTACATCTTTATTATTATATGGATAAACTTTATCGATACTTGAAAATATAATTTTTGTATCTTCTCTATAGATGTCTTCTTCATCTCAATGATTTGCCGTTAAGAAAATGTTCTCAATATTGGATGGAGAAATAAAAGGGCCAAATTTGCTTGATGGGGAAATAGGAAATCTACTCGAAAGGGGTGAAAATCTGGACATTTCATGCTTTGAACCCCTACCGATTTATCATATTTTTAAGGAACGACTTCAATGGTCACTGACATCAGCTCTGATCAACGATACTTAGACGATATAATCCTTGCCATTGATATGGGTTACGTCTCTGATCAACTGAAACGACGCTCTCCGGGAAAATGAGGCTATGGTTGACAACGGCTAACCGTATCTTGCGATTATATGTATCAACTAAACTAGCAACCATCAACTTCAAACGGATAGTGCAATTCACGCTGCATGTTTACGCTGCACGCTGGTTTGGAATAAGGGCTAAACCTTTATCCACACGAATGCAACAATCCATCTATTCAACATGATCACTGCGGTTAAATAGTGGTCTGATAAGCAACTCGAAGATGAAACTTTATACATAACACGACGGAATTCCTATTTCCTCTATCCTGAACATTTGCTCGCCTGCATGTTAGTTGATAGCCGACCAAATATACGTTTCACTGCATTCTCGAAGCACGAAAGGAACACGAAGCTGTAATTCGTGTTCAACGGCTCCTCATATAATCCAATGTTTTATTTTTATTTTACTTCTCCGTTTATTGCTTGTTTTTTTGTATCGTGTCGTTTTGTCTTACTGTTATCACATTTATATATTTTGTTTATATATGTTATATAATTATATGTTTATATATAATTATAACTTTATATATAACCAGTAATTCAATAAACTTTTGATCTATCTATGCCTTTGTTCACGTATGATTAACACTGATGATTATTACCAGCTAACCAAGTATAATCCAGTTGAGCAGCGATGGTTGGAGCCCTCGCAGAACATATTTCCACCGATATACTCGATGTTCAACTCCATGTTTTTATTTCGAAGAATATCCATCGCATACACGAGCAGTGGAACGGAGTATTAGGCTAATCTCACAAACTGCAACGATGTTCTGTGACCCCGATGATTGTGATGCCCGAATTAGAAATTCTTTAGCAGCAAAAAACATAATGCCCAATACATTCAACTCTAAAACAAATTTTACTCGTGTATAATAACTTTATATACTTATTTGAAATGAATTATTTTAATACATTATTTTACAACACATAAATAAATGTTTTATTTATTATATATTTAGGTATAACTAGTATATAATGTAATCATAAATTATATATAATTATGTATAATTAAACCAAATTAATAAACAATTTAAAATTAATTTGTAACATATTTATTCTAGTAGTAGTATAATAATAATGTAATCAATTAGGAAGAGTACAATAATAAAGTATATACCAAGTTGATAAATAAAAATATATTTTTTTCTTCATATTTCATAGATAATTTATTTGCCTGTTTCAATTGTTTTCAAACTTTTTTTTAGTTGATTTAAATGATTTTGAATATAAGAAAGAAAAACAAATTTTATTATGCACATTATTTTTAGTGACATTTTACATCAATATTTTATACTTTTTTTTCATAAAAATTCTATTAAAGGTCATATTTTCTATAATAAGATGTTCTATTCTTATTATATGGTAATTACTATATATCTATATAATACTATGTATATATTATTAAATAATAGTAAAATAAATTTAAATTTGTTGTATAAATTCCAGGAATCATTTTTTTTTAAATATTGTGATAGGAAATTATATAATTATAATATATTAATATGCGTTTAAAGTTTGATTATTATTATTAAACCAGTATTAGTATGTTAATTAGTGAAGTTAATTACTAGTCCTATCTTTCCATGTTAAAATTCCTATGTTCTCCATGTTAAATTACAAGGGCAATACGGCAGTACTAAAAATTGATAAACAATTTTTTTTTTTAATTATCATTTTTATTACCAATACTTTGATGAGCATCAATCAACAAATATTAAATATATCTACAAGCAAATAACTTAGTGTACATGTATTGTATTGCTAATATAATATCAGCTTATTATTATTAAATATATAATATTATAATAATTATATTTTATAAATTTTATAATAAATATATATTACATTTGTTAGTATCCTAATAGTTAATAAATATAATGTTTAAATACATTTATATAATTACCTATATATTAAACACTAAATATTAATTACACTATAATATTACAATATTATATATAAAAATGATATTTTTCATATTGATGCTAATAAAAAGATTATTAAATTCTATAATACTTGTAAAATTTGGTTTTTTTCAAATTTTAAAACAAATATTTGGTAAACAATGTAATATTATTAAAGTAATCGAGATCTTTGACAATGAATAGTAGGAATGGTTTATATTTCAAATAAATCGTGATTTAAATTTATTTCACGTAAATAGATAAAAATGATATATCTTTGCTTCGCAAAATCCTTGTTATACTCTCATAATTATTGTTCACATTACATTTATAGATAATTTATACTTATTTTATGAGATTGTGATTATTATAATATTTGTATTCAAGTAATTTGGTGGTATATTTTCCTGTAGATTTGATTATGAGATGTTATTGACCCTAATTCTGTGCATGATTTATTAATTCTATTTAATCATAATCCTACATACAACTATATACAACTACATACAACTATATAATCCTACATACAACTATATAAGACTACATACAACTATGTAGATGTTATACTATATCATCATGTGTATAATATTATAATTTTGATCAAATTTACCTTTTTTATATATATGATAACTTATATAGTTTTTAAAGTTAAGTAATAATATTTATTATATAATGATTCATGCAGATTGTCTATAGTCTTCGAATATATCAATATTATTATAATATAGTAATTATAGAAAATAACTGACAATATTAATGATTTACAATGTTCGCTTTAGAACGCTACGGAAGGTTCCAATAGACTACTACTATCGTTAATGGTAGTTTAGAGCGGTGACTCGAATAACCACTTAATATCGATAAAACATAAACTAATAAAATAAAGTAATACATTGCGATCCAACGAGAGATGCATTTCTATGACTAAGGTATATAAAAAGTGTATAAAAAGAGTATAAAA
>OZ025242.1:60086819-60101819 GCA_964019155.1 Osedax fenrisi
ATGTAACATTTAATGTATATATAGATATAAATATGTATACATTGTTATTATCATCATTATTGTGAATAAATATGAATACCACAATAATATAATATTAATATTGATACTTTAATAATCATTGTTCATTTAGAATGATATTAAAGGATGCTCTAGTATGTGTATGATTATTATTAATGGAAGTAAGTAAAGAGAAAAGTAAGACAATGGTAAACAATGAAAATGCCTCAATCTCTATGGACGGAACGCTACGTGAAGACTTAAACACCTTCAAATATCTCGGTGCAACACTAAAATCTGATGCAGCATCAGATAATGAACTGCGCATTCGGTTAGGAAAATATAATTTTTCATGTGAAATACAACCTATACAAGTCACTAATCAATACTGCTATACGGGTGCGAAACTTGGACCATAACGGAAATAGAGGAAAAATGGATACGAGGTCAAATTAATAGATATCATTTTTATAGCTATTTAAATAAAATATAATATCAAATGTAATTATATAATATGATTACATTTACATATTAATACATTTGATATTATATTTTTGATTCATATTTATAACATTTATATAATATTATAATAATATATTTGTTATTAATAAAAAGAATTTTTTTGAAAATATAATTTTAAATCATAAAATATTATGATAAATGGATAATATTATGTTAGGATAAGTTACAATATACTAAAATCGTACTTTAATATATATTATTTAGCAAAATGATTAAGTTTGGTAATATTTGTCTATTACATATAAATAACTATTATTTATAATAATGTATTTCCATAAAAACGATATATTATTACATTTCAATATATAAACAATTCATAATTGGAATATTCTGCCTAATGGTGGTGTAATTAAATTTGTAATCACATAATCATTGTATCATAGGCATGTAAGTGTAATTAGATGAGTGTCCTACCCACTCACTGATATAACATATAATGTAGGCAATTATAACTTATAATTTAAAAGTTAAATTAATTAGTAAAAACCGTAAAAACCAATTTTAAAAACCGAATCAACCCTGCAGTTTAGTACTTCAATATTCGATTAGATATAAGTAATTGGTGCTTATTTAAAGGTTCAAGGACGTCGTCTCTTTCACTACGAGAGTGCTATACAAACCTTAACGTTAAACAGGTCAATAGATCTGCCCGAGATCAGGGTGTTCACGAAGTCAGTGATAAGAATGCAGGCGTCCTCGAGCAGGTTGTAGCTTAGGTAGATTGTCAGGAGTTCGGGAAGATTGCATTTCTGTTGGAGGCAGACGAGGATGAGGAAGTGATCTAGTAAGACTGGGTAGAGGAGGAGGGGTAGCGATGGGGTAGCAAAGGGGTAGCTATGGGGTAGTGATGGGGTAGTGATGGGGTAGCGATGAGCGGCGGCAGAGAGTACACTAAGGGGTTAGATCAGGAGATAGTAAGATTGGGGAGGGTGCGTAGATTATTAAGAAAAGGGAGAAGGATATACGATTGAGAAATAGGAATGGGGTGAGGAAAAGGGGATGGGAGGAGAGCTAAATGATTGAGAACAGGGAGGGAAGGAAGAGCAAAGGGGTGGTGCGGGAGTTTATTACCTGGAATGCGATGATAAGCCAAAAGGGTAACGGAATCCTAGAATTGAGCAGGGTGTTGGCGATGATGTAGAGGTAACGATTGTGACGGTTGTGATACTTGTTGGCGTACATTTCTAGAAGTTTCCACGCCTCGTCTTTATTACTGGAATGTGATGTCATAGGGGTGATGATGTAACCGCGCTATTTGATCACACACAAACAGACACATACACATACACACACACACATACACACACACATATACACTCACACACACATACACGCGCGCGCTGAATGATAAAAGTAATTATTCTTGAAATCTACATCAGAAAAGCGCTTGTGTATATATTTGTAAAATAATTCACTCGGTTTTATTGTTAGTAAAATGTATTTTTATATTGATTTCATATTTTCTAGTCATATACGGAAACATTATTTTCGTTACCTAATAATTGATTTATAATTATGGTTTCAAATATACCGATTAAGCGTACGTACATTTCTGTTGATATTAGTATTAGTTTCGTAGGAATGTTTGTACGTTAAGAAACTGAGTTTGATGTTATAATTTATATAGATATCAGTTATCTTCACAATTACTGATGATTTAGTTGAGTTCCAAGTTTGATGGAAACACTTGTATCTAGTAACATTAGGTAGTGAACAGCTATTCATTTCTAACAGATTGTAATCAACTCAAATACAATATAGATAAAACTTATATATATAACATCAGATTTGGCATAAAGCCAGGGTGAATGAAAAAGCATAGATTGTCAAGTCTTTCTCCCATTTAAGATAACAAGGAGAAAAACGAATGTAATAAATGATATAAAATGAATAATGTAAAATATAATAAAATACATTAAATACAAATTGCTGTATATAAATTCTAAATATAACATAAATTCTAATTAATATAAATTATATATAATAATATAAATTCTAAATAAACATAAATATGAAAATAAAACTTACATATTCATAAATACTGGCAACATTTATCTCTTGTACTTCAATATTTGTATATATAGTCCCAGAGACTTATCATTGAAACAATAATATTATTGTAGCGCATTATTGTATGCATATGCTTTCTACTAACAACTAAACATACAAATAAAACAAAATAATCAATATATCATCATATTTTAAAAATATCAAAAATGTGCTAATGAATATATAAATATATTAAAGTACTAAAATAATAATTAATAAAAATCTCATCAAAACCTAAATCATCATTTAATAAAATTTACATAAAAAATAAGCATACAAATATATAATAATATCTAGATACAAAATAATAGAGTAGTCAGTCAAAGTTAAATATATTTAAGATTATAATTTATACATTTATATTTATATATATATATATATGTATACAGTTATTTATCATTATAATGACTATAGTCGTTTAAAAGATAAATAAATATATATATATAGGTATAAATACAAATACACTTATTGATACAAACATATATATATATATATATATATATATATAATAAAAAACATTAAATTATGTAAATAAAATAGAAAATAAAGATAAAATTAAATGTATATTTTTTTGAAATGTTTCAAAAATAATTTTAAATTAGAAATGCTAATTAAGAACTTATTAAATTAAATTAAAGAACTTGGAAGATTATTCTTGTACTTTATGCAAATATTTGTTAAACGAAATAGGTTTCTAGATGTTATAGATACCTTTCTAATAAATTTATTAAAATCTTTTTTATTTTTAATAAGTCTGCTTTTAAATTAATTGATAACTTATAATAGAAACCTCTATGTATAAATTGTATAGAATTAAATTTAACGACATCATCAAACTTAAAAATTACGTTGTTATGTATCGTGAATATTAATGTTTTTATTTATTATTATGTATTTTAATGTTCTTTCCCGTAAAATTGAGATACCCAGCAAACAATTTATCGACGCTTTTGGACGCTTTTGAGAATTTATGGGCGCTTTTTCAACGCTTTGATACCGAATCAATATATTCGTCGCTTTTTCGACCCTTTTGGGCGCAACAGCGTCCAAAGTACAATTCGACGCTTTTGGGCGCAAAGCGACGAATTAATTCCGGAACTTTTAGGCGCATGGCGTCCAAAAGCGTCAAATATATTGTTTGCTGGGTATAAGCTTTATTTAATTTAAAATGATTACCCCATACACGAGGTACACAATAGTTTAAATGATTCATGAATAATGATTTAAAAATTAAAATTCTGGTATTAAAATTGAGGTTATTATTTAATTTTGTATTATACCAATACCACTACAGTTTTGAAATAATATATCCATATTGGTGTTTCCAGTCTAGCTTCTCATCAATATAAACTACTAAAAATGTATGTAAGTTAATACATGTTTAATTGCAATTTCATTCAGAGCAATTGGTAATGTATTACTCGAGTGAATATTTCGTACATTAAAAAGTATGTAAATATATTTATCAATATTCAGGGTCAATTTGTTTATCGCTAACCAAGATGATCACCATTCATTAACTCACTTAGATCAGATATAGTATTACTCGAAATAATAATATTCGTATCATCATCGTAAAGTACTGGTTTAAATAATGTCGATATATTTGGAAAATCATTTATGTATGAAATAAATAAAACTGGTCCTAAAAAGGAACCTCGTGATTTAACCATATGATATATTTTGGTTAATGTTTTATCGCTTTTATTGCGTTGAAATGCTTTTTTAAGTCAATAGATATAACTAAACATTTTCAGATTATCATTTATAGTTTAAATTACATCTGCATGACCAGTAGACATATTTGTTCTAAATACGTACTGTGCTTTATCAATTATTGTGTATTTATTTTAAAAATCAACTAAACGAAATTTAATAATTTTTTCATATTTAATATGTATATTAATAAAAACTATAAATATGATTATAATCTGTAAAACAGTATAAAAATTATAAACATGTTTGCACTACAGTAATAAAACAAAATCTAAAAAACATCATTTAAGTTATTGTATATTATTTTATATTCTTTTTTTTTAATTATTACACTATAATGAAATTATCCTATTGCATTTTATGCATATTATATAATAATCAATTATTTCTATAACAGTATTAATTATTATTTTTATTTAAACAATATTACAATTTATGTCATATTGTATAGTACAAATTATTTATTTTTCTCTTTCTTTAAGGGGACGCGATACCATCGTTTGGTTTACATGTAAAAGATACGAAAAAATGCTATTTTTAGAAATCTATTAACTTAAAAAATATTCACTTTTTTTGTTTTTTTTTTTATAATCTATTAATTTCCATATTTGTATATTATATGTTGAAATTTATAGATGTTTACACATCTTTATGTTATACGTTTTTAAAAAAAATAATTGAAATATCTGATAAAAAATGTTAATTGTCCAACTAAATTGCTAATTAAAATTTTTTAAATAAATATTTTTTAATTTTGACAAATAACTTTAATCTTACAAGTTTTATCTAGTTATATTGAAAAAATGAAGAAAAAATATTCAATTGTACAAAAGTGAATACCAGTTATGATGAATACCAGTCAGCATGATTGGGTTGGGTTGTCAGCATGATTGGACACAAATAATATAATATGAACAAAATGAATAATGTAAAGAACATAATTTAAACACCATATAAAAGATAATATGTGAAGTATTACAATTTTACATTAATAACAAATTTGAAATTCAATTTTTTTCGAAAAAATCAATGGTATCGCGTCCCCTTAATATTGAACTTTGAATGCCTATTAATGAATCACAACTTTTATTTGTATTATCTGTATCACTTTTATTTATATCTCATTTATTATTATAATTTTATCTTGGTTTCTAATTTTTAAATTTGTATTATTTGTGTATGTGATTAACCTTTTATTTAATCATTTCATTGTTTGTTTATATTTCTATGATTTTATTATTATAAATATCAGTAGCTATCATTGACTAACACACACACACACACACATTAAATACGTATAATTATATATGTAACACAAATATTTTATAAATAAATACAATCTATCTATCTAGCTATCTCAGATACTTTTTTTCAGATACTTTATCTCAAACTATTTTTAATCGTTTTATCATTTTTCATTATAAATGTTGACATATCTGTTTTATTATAATCTATTTCTCACTTCCGAACAATTTATTTGAAATTTGATTTTAGAGAATCAATAAATCATACTACTGCTACTGCTACAGCTACTTCTACTACTACTACTATTACTACTACTACTACTACTACTACTACTACTACTACTGCTACTACTACTACTACTACTACTACAACTACTACTACTACTACTACTACTACTACTACTACTACTACTACTACTACCTGGTATGCATCCTAAGGCCAGGCATTAGTTTGTTATGCCGAAGCCAGGTGTCGTCGTTACAGAAGTTAACGCAGGCTCTCGCTAAGTACTTCATCACCTCGTCTAGGCTGTCGTCATGGTAACGGCACAGACTCACGCACTTGTCGTACATGCCCTCTCGTAGTAGTGCCATCTTGATCTCGTCGTATGTTTCACCTGCAAGCGTAGCCAGTAGTAGTGGTGCAGTGATATCGCTATACAGTGTGTAGTCAGTGTGTACTATAGTCAGTGTGTACTATAGTCAGTGTGTACTATAGTCAGTGTGTAATAAAAGATATTGTATACGTAGGGTACTATTCTATCTAGAGAGGTGAAGTGTATTTCTGGGAACATCCAGGAGAAGGGGGAGGAGGAGGAGGAGGAGGTGGAGGAGGGGGAGAGGGAGGAGGAGGAGGGTTGAGATGGACATACCAATCTTATCTTCTTCAATGTATTTAAGTAGGTACAACAAACTGCTTACAAGTGATAACTTTTGTTCGATCTTCTTGTAGCCTAGCGCTTTATACTTCCCTGTTTGTGGGGGTAATGGTCGGGGTAACGGTGGGGGTAATAGTGGGTGTAATAGTGGGGGTAATGGTCGGGGTAACGGTGGGGGTAATAGTGGGTGTAATAGTGGGGGTAATAGTGGGGGTAATAGTGGGGTAACGGTGGGGGTAATAGTGGGGGTAATAGTGGGGGTAACGGTGGGGGTAATAGTGGGGGTAATAGTGGGGGTAACGGTGGGGGTAATAGTGGGGGTAATAGTGGGGTAATAGTGGGGGTAACGGTGGGGGTTATAGTGGGGGTAACGGTGGGGTAACGGTGGGGGTAATAGTGGGTGTAATAGTGGGGGTAATGGTGGGGGTAATAGTGGGGGTAACGGTGGGGGTAATAGTGGGGGTAATAGTGGGGGTAACGGTGGGGGTTATAGTGGGGGTAATGGTGGGGTAACGGTGGGGGTAATAGTGGGTGTAATAGTGGGGGTAACGGTGGGGGTAATAGTGGGGGGTACAGATATATAATATACTAACTTTTCGTTTTTTTTCCATCTGCATTTTCAAATCTCTGCTATTAGATAATAATCATTAATATGTATGTATGTATATACGTATATACATATTTATATATGTACAATGATATATATTTATATATATATATATCAGAGATCGGGTCAAATATATTTTTCAGATATAATCACAAATAAAAATATTTGTTCATAAAAATTCAAATACAAATATTTATGTAATATTTTATTCAAATACAAATACAAATACAAATACAAAATACGAATACAGATAATCTGTATGATATGTTTTGAGACGATTGAATTAGGGATTATTAGCTAAGTAATTCGGCAGACTTTAAATAAAAGTTAAACGACATTGTAAATGAAGGTGTGAAGTTAGATATACTGTTATGATTTATTAATACATTAACCTTAGTAAGGTTACCTTACTAAGTATTTTTAATTGATAAATCGGTAAATATCAAACTAATATATATATATGTAATTTATTGATGTAAGATGAATAGAGAAGCATAGTATTTAGACGAAGAGTAATATATTTATTATATTTATACTTAATGCACAATTTTTAAAATGTAGTTATATATAACAATATTTCTTTGAAGATACATTTGTAATCTATATAAATAAAGACGCTGAATGAAATGATGACTCATATTAGTCTTAGATATACCTTCATAAGGTATTATATTATTTAAAATACAATCAACCAATGTAAATCTCATATAAAAATGTATTGATATCATGTGGTACATAATCATACTAATATTCATGCAATTAAGAATGACAGCTATGACAAAATAATAGTGTTAAAATACGATATATTTTATAATATTTGATTATATTATTCGATTATGTTCTATTTATATATTTCGCATGGCTCTGATATTATTAAGAAAACATAAAATAAATGTATTACATCAAATATAACGTGATAAATATTAACCGATATAATAATATTAATAGTTTATTACTATACTATATAGTAGTCTATATATAATGATATTTACCTATTACATAAAGTTATACATTTATAAATTTACCTCGTCTAATATTACTTTACGGTAAAATACTCTATTATATTAGTTTTCTTGATATATGTTTATAAATTATTAATAATTATTATTATTATTATTCTTATTAAATCCGAAAATATTTGGAGAATATCGAATATGGCATCCTTAGTTTTTATTACCGATGTCATATTTAAAATATGTTATATTGCTATATAATTAAAAATTATAATAACAACAAATTTAAATATATATCTTTAATTTATACTAAATAATCTTGATATTAGTTTATCATGTATACTCTGGTGTGTCAAATATGGAAATGAATATTTTAAATTTGACCTCTTAAATCATAAACAAACTGGGGCCATATTCGATACAGACTAGTAATATTTCCTATATAAAATTTAGTTATTAATAAACCGTTGATTTTGACATTCATCAATCAACTTTATTTAAAGTCTTTATAAAATATTGTTTTTTTTAATTAATAATTATATATATGTTGAATATATATCAAATACAAATATTTATTTACCCCATCCCTAATTTATGTATAATATATGTATATATAGTATGAAAGAAAATAGAATGATAACATATTATCTGAAGTTCGTGTATCTATTTTGAAATTGTAAACAAATTGTAGCATTTGAATTCACTTCAATATGCGCTTATAATATAGGAGGGTGAGTATAATAAGGTATAGGGTGATATAAGATAGGGCGAAGGGCGAATATATCGGAAGATGGGCAGTAACCGCAGGAAATTGTTGTTCTGTTTCGTACATGACCCATTTATGATTTTGATCCTCTACCAAGTCTAGGAGAATTAAGATCCTCGTTAGGCAATACTGTTGATGATTGTAAAACTCATCTCCTAGCTTCTCTCTGTCCAGTCTCAGGTACATCTGGTATTGTACATCGGCTTCTGTGTGTGCGCGGAGGTTATTAGAGAGAGAGAGAGAGAGAGAGAGATAGAGAGAGAGACGGAGAGAGAGAGAGATAGAGAGAGAGAGAGAGAGAGAGAGAGAGAGAGAGAGAGAGAGGGAGAGAGAGAGAGAGAGAGAAAGAGAGAGAGAGAGAGAGAGAGAGAGAGAGAAGACATACGGCATCGATATTCCTTGTGAACACGGTGATAATACATCAGTGTCTCGTAGTGAATAGATTCATAGGGTGCATTCTCTGTATACTCAGTTAACAACATCTTCATCTGTTAGGTGTTAAGAGGGAGGTATTAGGAGGGAGGTGTTTGGAGGGAGGTATTGTGAAGGAGGTGTTGGGAGGGAGGTGTTGGGAGAAAGTGTTAAGAAGGAGGTGTTGGGAGGAAGGTGTTAGGAGAGAGGTGTTGGGAGGGAAGTGTTAAGAAGGAGGTGTTGGGAGGGAGGTGTTGGGAGGGAGGTGTTAATAGAGACGTATAAAGATATCTTTGTTTTCACTATATCAATGTAAAGGTATATGTTAATCTTGAACATATTTATATATAATAAGTAGTGTTGTGAGTTAATAAAAAACATGTTTTAAACAGAAGTTTTAAACCGTTTTAAGAGCTAATTTAATAGATTACTCATGTTTACAGCGCTTTAAACAATGTATAAAAAACGAAAAAAAAACAAGAGACATAAATTTATATATTATGCTCTAAATTTTAATTGAAAAATTAATGATTATTTAATAAATGTATAAAAATATAATATTATTATTATAATAATAAAGCAAAATTAGATTTCTTTTATATTTTTAAATAATAAATTGTATGATAAATTATCATTGATAATTGAAAAATAAATGACAATTTAATAAATGTATACAAATATAATATTATTATTATAATAAAGTAATATTAAGCTGAGTCCACACCAAGAATCCTTACGGATTATCCGTACGGATAGATATTTAAAAATAAAAGATATTTAAAGCATTCATAAATCCGGACAGAAAATCTGAGTATAACGCACGCCGTATTTCGTGCGTATCATAACAAGTCTAATAATATCTTTAATGTAAACATAATCATACAAATATAATATGAATAAATATATTTTATATACAAATTCCTCATAATTCCGTTCAGTGCTCGGATTTTATAGAACATGTCGTAAATAAATCAGTACAGATAAATCCGTACGGATTTATCCGAACATTTAAAATTGACTTCACACCTAATATTCTCGGATTTTCAATATGTTCGGGTTATCCGTACGGATAATCAGTACTGATTCTTGGTGTGAAGACAGCTTTAGATGTATTTTATGTTTTGATAAAATAAATAATATATATTATATCTGTATTATATAAAAAAACTATATATTTTATATAAATTATATATTATTATAAAAGAAATATGAAAGTTCATACTGTTTTATATATATATATATTAAACATAATATATATTTTTATACAATTTATTATATCAAAACATAAAATAAATCTAATTTTACTTTATTATTTATAATTTATTATAAAATAAATATGAAAGTACATATAGTTTTATAATATTAATTATATACAAATACAATGTATATTATTCATAGATTGTGATATAATCTCTATGTCTTTAACATTAAATAATACAGAAATACAAAATAAATATTAATAGTGACAAAATAAATAATATAATAATTATAATTGTCATACTAATGTATAGTATGAAAATATGATTTAAGGATGCTAATAATATAGAAAATATATTATTCTAATTAATAATGAGTATTCATATAATATGTACTTACTATATTATTATTTTATTATTTAATAACATATCTACCATATTTAAATAATTTTATTTTTTGTAATAGAAAAAAAACGGATGAAAAACGAATAAAATTGAATAAAAACGAAAAAACAGTTCGAAACATGTTTTAAACAAGAATTAATAAAAAACAGCATTTTTTAACAACACTAATAATATGTATACAGACTTAAAATATAATTAATGTCATGATTAAATTGAATACACATAGTACAATGTATTCAATACATATGTGTACAGTAGGAGAGTCCGTTTTGGTAACTTTTTTAGTTCCCTTCATATAAAATTGCCAAAATAGTTGAATAAATTACATTAATTACAAAATAAAAAAAAATTAAATTAATTTTAAATTTTTAAATAATTTTTAACTTTATTAATATTATAATATATTTATACACATTTGCCAAATATTTTATTTTTATGACAACGCGCACTTGCACAAATATATAAAATACATAAGAAAAAATTTCTATTTATAGAAATTTACATTGTAAAATAAATGAAATATTTCTTCATTAAAGTACACTTCGCTTTACCAATATTACATATTTTGTGATGAAATTTTCCAAATATGTTTATTATGACATGTATGACCTACTGTAACTGAGAGAGAAAAACTTTCAAAAACGGGCTCCCCTACTGTACAGGTCTCTCACTGTAATGGGTTAGTGTTAACTAAAGAATGGGCAGCTAGTAATAGTTGGTGTTTAGGCCATGTGATCGTAGACTTACTTTACTAGTGATATCATAATGCTGGTTGATGTACGTGTAGTTGTTAATCATAGGGCCGACTTCTCCATTCCGTATCATCGCTTCAACAAACAACTCTAGATGATCAATTCTCCTATTTAGGATGAGGAGGATTAGTCGTTGGTGGCATATAAAGGAAGAGGGAGGGAGTGGGGGAGGGAGGGAGAGGGTGAGAGAGAGAGAGAGAGAGAGAGAGTGAGAGAGAGAGAGAGAGAGAGAGTGAGAGAGAGAGAGAGAGAGAGAGAGAGAGAGAGAGAGAGAGAGAGAGAGAGAGAGAGAGAGAGAGAGAGAGAGAGAGAGAGAGAGAGAGAGAGAGAGAGAGAGAGAGAGAGAGAGAGAGAGAGAGAGAGAGAGAGAGAGAGAGAGAGAGAGAGAGGGAGGGAAAGAGAGAGGGGGAGAGAGAGAGTGAGAGATACATCGAATACATACATTTGTAATTTATTCATATTCATCATAACTTCGTAGGCATTATTGAAGTCTTTCTGCATCAGGTACAGTGTAAACTCTTGTATGGTGTAACACATCTGCAAGTTGGGTTACATAATACTAGTTTATACTTTTACATTGAGATTGAGATTTGTTTAGATCAATAATAATATTATTTGAGGAATTTATATTGATTTTCATTATAAATTATTAATTATAATAGCAGTACATTATTATAAATATATATATATATATAAAATAAAGTGAATATATTGTTATAGTTATATTATAATAATTTACTCAAATACATTCTCTAATTTTATTTATGAAGTAATTAAATCTATTATAAATAATATTTAATTTAAAGTATGTAATAATATTTGTAGAGGTATATGTTTAAATACAAAATTTAATTATTTACAATTCAATTTAGGGGAATTTATAAATATCAATTTTTTATATCATCAAAATAAATAATTTTTAAATTTAAATATGTTTTCATTGTACTCAATAATATACTCAATTCAATATAATAATTCATTTTAAATGTTAACAATAGGAAACGTAGATATCATTGAAGTTTACATTTTAATTATCTCACTACAATACAAACATTTTTCCAGCAATTTTAACAGAAATTTATATTTTTATATTGATTTAGGTTTCATTTTGTATCTTACTTATTGCATTATCTCTTCGGGGTTTTTTATAAATTTATTTTTATTGTAGAATATTTGGGTTTTTATATATATATATTACAAATATAATATAATATAAAAGTAATAATTCATTATTATTACAGATTTTAAAGTGAGGAGTATTACTTTATTTTTGTTTGTTCTGGATTATATTTTTGTTTTATATATATTTTGAATAAGTTGTATATGTTTCAAATGTTTTATATTATTAAAATACAATATTAATAATTTACTATTATTTCAGATTATAATAAAATGGTAAGTATTATATTGTATATTTCGTAATATTATTGGTTTCATTTATTATTAACGTATTCTGTTTGTGTATATGTTTCAAATTTATTATACAATTAAAATATAAAATTAATAATGTACTATTATTACAGATTTTGATAGGTATTACATTATTTGTTTGTTTCATTCTAGTATTGGTTTATTTGATTTTTAACGTGTTCTGTTTATAATTAAAATTGATCATTTAAATATTAAACTATATAACTAATAATTTATTACTAATACAGGTTACAAAGATAAGAAGAATTCTATAAAGTTAAAGTAGAAATTGAATATTTGATGCCACTTACAAAATAATGTATTTAATTTATATTATAGATTATTTTTACGCTATCTTTTATTTCTATTTTTGATAATTTTTCGTTTATTTTTACGGTAACTGTAAAATGTTTTAATTTCTTTAATTTTTCAATTTCGTATTATTCTTTGTTTATTTCTATAACGTATGTTATCGTCAGCAAATATTTATAATTTATACTTTCGATCAGACTATGTATTTACTTAAATAAATGATCAATCAATACAATATCATCGGAGCTGTCCCCTGCTGGGCATGCATCATTGATATCGTTCAGTAATACACACACACACACACTAAGTACCTGTATATCTGGGTCTTGGACCAGTTCTTTCACAATCTTCACGAGTTTCAACACAAACTTGAACTGAGACGCGCTTTCGAAGAGTTTCATGATCTGTGGTGAGGGCAAGGGTCAAAGTTCACACTTGAGGAAAGGCAGCGGCGGTGGTGGGGACTAACGATGGTGTAATAGGTAATCTGAGGAGTGCTATGCGGTTCACTGGAGGACACGAGGTCAAGGACAAACTCATCGCCCGCATCTACCCCTTCTACGGCATCCATGAAGTAATCTAGTGACTTCTGGTATTCCCTGATTTAGGTGGTGGTGTTATATTATTGTTACTACTACTACTACTACTACTACTACTACTACTACTACTACTACTACTACTACTACTACTACTACTACTACTACTACTACTACTACTACTACTACTACTACTACTACTACTACTACTACTACTACTACTACTACTACTACTACTACTACTACTACTACTACTACTACTACTACTACTACTACTACTACTACTACTACTACTACTACTACTACTACTACTACTACTACTACTACTACTACTACTACTACTACTACTACTACTACTACTACTACTACTACTACTACTACTACTACTACTACTACTACTACTACTACTACTACTACTACTACTACTACTACTACTACTACTACTACTACTACTACTACTACTACTACTACTACTACTACTACTACTACTACTACTACTACTACTACTACTACTACTACTACTACTACTACTACTACTACTACTACTACTACTACTACTACTACTACTACTACTACTACTACTACTACTACTACTACTACTACTACTACTACTACTACTACTACTACTACTACTACTACTACTACTACTACTACTACTACTACTACTACTACTACTACTACTACTACTACTACTACTACTACTACTACTACTACTACTACTACTACTACTACTACTACTACTACTACTACTACTACTACTACTACTACTACTACTACTACTACTACTACTACTACTACTACTACTACTACTACTACTACTACTACTACTACTACTACTACTACTACTACTACTACTACTACTACTACTACTACTACTACTACTACTACTACTACTACTACTACTACTACTACTACTACTACTACTACTACTACTACTACTACTACTACTACTACTACTACTACTACTACTACTACTACTACTACTACTACTACTACTACTACTACTACTACTACTACTACTACTACTACTACTACTACTACTACTACTACTACTACTACTACTACTACTACTACTACTACTACTACTACTACTACTACTACTACTACTACTACTACTACTACTACTACTACTACTACTACTACTACTACTACTACTACTACTACTACTACTACTACTACTACTACTACTACTACTACTACTACTACTACTACTACTACTACTACTACTACTACTACTACTACTACT